>CANUEP010119714.1:0-263597 GCA_947857235.1 Jatropha podagrica | reverse complement strand
CCAACACATACAAGTCACCTCTATTTTATTTTGTTTACTTTTTCTTTTTTCAACACAAACAAAATTATATCTATATATATATATATATATATATATATATATATATATATATATATATATATATATATATATATATATATCATCCCATTTGCAGGGAGATATACCTCCAAATAAACAATACTTATAATAATAAATTTGTAACTGAAGTCGTTAGAATTTTATACTGAAACAAACTATTAATGAATTTGTTAACTAACCCCAATTCAATTATATATCGACTCCCTCTTGAGACTTCAGTTGGTAAACGGTCCTAACCGATTAACGACTTTTGCTTTCTAAATTTTGCTTATTCAGAGATTGTAAAGTCTATAGATTTAACTAATTTTTATTTGGAAAAGTTAATTAAATTGAGTAATTATTCTAATTATCTGCCAAATTAATAGGAATAATTTGTCCTTATCAAGAAATCTACCAATAGCACATGAAAAGTTGTTGTTTGATACTTCTTTGGACAAAATTTCCATGACATAAAAATATATTTATTTATAAGTATTTGAAAAATCATTCAAAACACAATCAGCATATTAATCTTTGTTGGAGATTATTTTCTTGAATATGTCAAACACTATTTTAAATGAAAATTATATTATAAATATTGAGACTAACGAAAAACCAAATGTTAAATGAGTAAAAACAAAATAATAATGATGATGATGAAAAAATTATTATTAATTATACATGTATAAATATTTTATAAAATATTAAAATGAAAAATATTATTCAGGAAATTAACATTCATTTTGTTTATATAGCATTTAAATTTTTTCAGTATCTCTTCGTTTCAATAAAATAAATTCATTAATTTTTTTATTCGGAATAAAGAAAAATTAAGGTAAAAAATATTTAATATTTTATAAAAAATTTCGAATGAATGCAATTAATTATAAAATTCATCAGCCCAAACACTTACTTTTGTTAATTAAATGTATACAAAATATTAAATTTTGTTAATTCAAACACTAATTCTGATTGTTTATTTATGATTATTATAATTCTGATGTAAATAGTTTATTTTTAATCAAATTAAAAATATAACTTTAATACAATAAGCCAAAACTTGATTGTGCTACCAACTTAATTAGTATTTCGATAAATAAAAGTCAAAAAGAGGGTGGAACGGAAAGAAAGCCTCTGACTCAGGCTAATAGGCTGTAGCATTAACGCCGAGAAGACGATTTATTTAGCCGTATAGGCACAGCACAGGAGCTGACACAAAGTTCCCCTTAGTAACTAGACTAGAAACGACAACAGTCAGACACGGACAAAACAAAAACGACAAACACTCCCGTGACATTAACTAACTAATCCAAATATTGTTTGCTAGCAAAATTTAGCTTACGTGGCATAAAAATATTCTTTTAAAAGAAAAGGTTAGAATCAAATAAGTTGTGCCGCACACGGGTTGGAATTTCATTCTAGTACTCATTTGACACGTACATACCACAATTAAAGTTAAACGCTTTTACTAGGAATATTTTTTTGGTAGACGGTAGACCCAAATTGAAGTTAATCAAAATATATTACTATAATTCTTCATTAATTTATTAAACCAAAGACTTAGTATTAATATCTTAATGAATTAAGAATAAAAAAATAATATAATTTTTATTGAATAAATTTTTAATATGTATGTTATGTCATACCATGTAAATAAAATAAAATTATAATATATTTTTTATGTATATATAAAATATTATGCCGTATAATATTTTAATAAACTGAATAGTTTGGCAAATACATAAATGTATACGATGATGGTTTTGTGATGCATATATGATTTGGCGACCGCCCCACGACGGACGCAACTTGCAAAAGCAGTGTTGTTTTTGGTTCTTTTGAGTTGCATTATTATTTGGGACAACCGTTTACTCCTTTCGTTTCAATATCACTTTCCTATTAAAATTAGGTCTCCTCAACCATTATCATTTTCCTATTAAAATTCCAAATCTTGACGCTCAAACATAATTTCTTTTAATACGTAGATTTTGCAATATGAAGTATAGAAAAGATATACCGACTTATATTCTACACAGGATCTCATATACAATCTTGTTACTAAAAATTAAAATCCAAATTGAATCTTTATTCTGCCAAACATTTATATAATTATATTCGGTCAGAAGGGGCAATAAATGCCTGATTTTTGAGTTAGAAATTGTTTTATTTATTTATTTTATGGAATAGCTATGGAAGGGAATATTTTCCATCGTATCCAAACGAGATGAATGATTCCTTTGTGTTGGATTTTGAACTGGGTAGTGGATATTGGATAATATCAAATATGGGCTTTTGGATATAGGCCAGCTTTTGGATTATGCTATACCGCTAAACAGATGCATTGGATCATAAATCTGACCAAGCTCATTATACTCTAAATAATCCTTCATAGGCTCTTAAAGAAAGGAGCTGGGCGTAGGATGCATGATCGGTGCATGTCATTCATTCTTACAACAATTGAAACAATGATCTTGATTATTACTGTCCTAAAATGATTTTCACTCAAACTTCCATTTGTACCGACGGAACAATCACATTCGAAGGTTACGCCGATCACATGGTGGTTAACGCCGTTTTCCAAATAAAATGCCGCTTGCCGCTGGTGCTCCTCTCCTTTGTGCCGGTATAGAAGTTTACAGCGCCTTGAAATATTATGACTTCGGTAAACCGGGTAAGCATGTAGGTGCAGTTGGGCTTGGCGGAGTTGGTCATCTTGGTGTCAAATTTGCTAAAGCTTTTGGGGTTAAAGTGACAGTAATTGGTTCCTCCATATTAGCAAAAAGAAGAAGCTCTGAATTATCTTTGTGCGAACTCATTTTTGGTTAGTCATGACCAAAAGCAAATGCAGGTAAAGGCTTAACTAATTATTTAGTTCTGTATTGATCGTCTGGACGGTGTGTTTGTTAATGATATTTAATAAAAAAAAGTATTATAAGAAAAATATTGACCAAATGTCTATCAATGAAATGTTACTTTTAAAGTGAATTTAAAAAATTAATTAAGATTATAGAAATTTCAAAAAAATTAAATAATAAGATTAGTTTTGTTTTTTTAAATTGCATTCAAAATAAATTTTACGTTATTGAATGCCAAAAAACAGATAGCGATATAGGTATTATTGATTTGCAACTAATACATCATCTTTTTTTGCAAGTTGAAACTAATATTCCTAGATATAATCTGGCCAGTCTTATTAAGACAAATCCATTACTATTGCTGATAAGTTTTTTTTCTTTTATCAATTTTTTTTAAATCCATTGATTTGACGTGTCACAGTATGATTACATCTAATTTTTAATTTATAACATGGTATGTATTACAATTATTAACAATAATGACAAACATTTCCTTTTAAAATAGAAGGAATTTGATTAAACCAACAACAATGTGGGACCACACTACCTCAATCATTATACACCACGCATTAGTTAGTCTCTCAGATTGATTCATTCCTTGCTTGCTCTTTCCATTTCTACAAAAGCAACTTCTTCTTCTTCCTCCCTCACTATCTAATGGCGAAATCACCAGAACAAGAACACCCGGTGAAGGCCTTTGGTTGGGCAGCTAAAGAACAATCTGCCAAACTTGCTCCCTTCATTTTCTCGAGAAGGTCATATTAATAGTTATCTTTCATTTTAATTATTAGGTAACTAATGTTGTTCATTGTTATGTGCAGAGCTACTGGGGAGGAGGATGTGAGATTCAAGGTGTTGTATTGTGGGATTTGCCATTCTGACTTGCACAGCATCAACAATGACTGGGCCTTGTCCACCTACCCAATTGTTCCTGGGTGAGTGTCACTCCTTTTTTTAATTAATTTTTTTACTCCATCTTTAATAATTTATACTTTGGTGTTTAAATTATATTTTTACATATCCTAATGGGTGAGATGGGACAACGATAATATATTTCTAATATTTTACACAAATTAAATATTAAATTTTTTTATTAAAATAAATACATATTTTTCAGTCTTAATGTGAAGTCCTATCAATAGTGGGAATCCAAGTTATAAATTATTATGTTTAAGATTGACTTATCTAAGATTCAATTTATGGATTAAAATGATGAAAAATATTTTTTATTAAAATAAAAGTATTTCTAATTATATTGAAAAAAAATAAAAATAATTTTTAAAAAAATTTATTTTCATTTTTTTTATCTACAGATAACCTTGTATTTTATTAAATTATAAAATCAAGTCAAGTCAATGCTCAAATTTATAGATGAAATTTGATAGATATGAGATATATATTTATTGATAATACACAGTGATATTTATAGATGAAATCTATAAAAATGGATGCGAGAGCATGTCCCCTCAAGATGGTTCGAAAAAGAAATTTAATTTTGACAATATCCTATAAAGTATCAACAATATATGGGTGGCCATGGCTCTCGAATAGTTGGTTCTAGTTAAAACTAACGGTTGTGATTTCAAAAAATATAAAATTGAATTTAAACCGAAAAAATTATAAATTTGAGAGTTCAGACAAACTGGAGAGCATGGATAATAGAGAAATATTTTATGTGAGGACGAACAAATAATTTACCATATTTATAATAAATTAAAAAAAAATTTAACTTTCACATATATTTTTTATACTTTTAAAACTAACTGTTTATAATTATTCAGATGGTTAATTTGAGCTCTTCATTAAACTTTTTTTTTTCAAAAAAAGATTTCTTAAAACCACCGGTTATAGTCGTTATATCAAAGAATTTAAAATTTTAGAATTTAGGGGTCTGACTAATTTTTCGAACTCTCAATTCATAATTCTAAAAAGTTTCAATTTCGGTTTTATAGTTTCGATTTTAATTTCCACTGCATCTGTGACAATTGTCGGTTGGAGCTATTAACAGCCTCATATACAATTCTAGAAAAATGTACTTATTTAGATTTAGACCAAAAACATTATTTTTTATCATCCACTTATTAAGAATCTCATATCGCGTCAATACTAAACTCATCAAGGACATATAAGGGTAACAAGTTAGCTAACTAATTGATTAGTGCTAATCTTTTAGCATTAGTTGGCACAAGTCCAAATGAGCTGAAATCATATATTTTCGCCTCCTAATTCTTATCTCTTACCCAATTCACTTTTACCTATTCATTTGTAATTCCACTTATTTATTTTTAGCAAAGCTTTCTGTATGATATTACTAAAACTAGAAAGCTACTTATGCAGGCATGAAATTGTAGGGGAAGTAACAGAAGTTGGCAACAAGGTAAAAAAGTTTAAAGTCGGGGATAAAGTGGGAGTCGGTTGCATGGTTGGTGCATGCCATTCCTGCGAAAGCTGTAACAACGACCTTGAAAATTACTGTCCAGAAATGACACTGACCTATGGTGCAATCTACAAAGATGGAACAGTCACTTATGGAGGCTACTCAGATCACATGGTGGCTAATGAACGTTATATTGTTCGTTTCCCTGATAATATGCCGCTTGACGCCGGTGCTCCTCTTCTTTGTGCCGGTATTACAGTTTATAGTCCGTTGAAATATTATGAAATAGCAAAACCTGGAAAGCATGTGGGTGTGGTTGGTCTCGGTGGACTTGGCCACGTTGCTGTTAAATTTGCCAAGGCTTTAGGGGCTAAAGTCACAGTTATTAGTACATCACCTACTAAGAAAGACGAAGCTATCAACCATCTTGGTGCAGATTCTTTCTTGGCTAGCCGTGACCAAGCCCAATTGCAGGTAAACTAAGTACATATGCATATACTTATACATACGATAAAGTTGTAATATTATCTTGTTTTATATAGGCTGCCATGGGCACACTAGATGGGATCATAGATACAGTGTCTGCGGTTCATCCCATTTTGCCATTGATTGGTTTATTGAAATCTCATGGAAAGCTTGTCTTGGTTGGCGCTCCAGAGAAGCCTCTTGAGCTACATGTATCTCCAATTATTATGGGTAATGAAATTATACAAATTCATGTACTTATGGTTTGTTAATTTAGAATATAACTAGAGATAATAAATTAAGACGATTAAGTGATAAGTGAACCTACAGGAAGAAAGGTTGTCGCAGGGAGTTGCATCGGAGGAATGAAAGAGACACAAGAAATGATTGATTTTGCAGCCAAACACAACATAAAAGCAGACATTGAGGTTATCCCAATTGACTATGTCAACAATGCAATGGAGCGTTTGGCTAAAGCTGATGTTAAATACCGGTTTGTCATTGACATTGGGAACACCTTGGCTTCTGATACTGCTGCTTCCAATCCTTAAACCGGCTCCTGATAAATTTTTGAATAATTAATCCATGTATATATATATGATGTATCATACATGGATGGTTACACTATGCTGGGTCTGTATTCTTAAGAAGTGCCATAAAACAAAAGTAAAGGTTTATTTTCCACTGAGTTATTGGGGACTTCAATCCTAATACAGTACTCAATTTTAGTATGAAATTAATTTTGGTCTCGATTTTCTTTCGCGAATAAAATCCCTAATTCTTGCAGTTTTCGTTATTAATTTTGATTTATATATATTTATTAATATGAGATGTGAGAGATTTTAAATTTGAATCTTCTCAATTACATGATATGAAAACGAGGAGAGTCACTTCATTGTGTAGCCCGTTATATTATTCTGTATATAAATATTTATAGATGCATTGCTAACCTATATTTTTAAGTAGTTGTCTTAAGATAGGCCAAATGCATAAATTTACCCTCGAATTATTGCCGATTCTCCTAGTGGCCCCCTGAACTTTGCGGGAGTTTTATTGTGATCCTGTACTAACAAATCTTTCACTAACTATACCCTTTGTGAAAATGTAAAAAATTAGTGTGTTACACGAGCATTAACGTGGATTTGACAATAACACGTGTGATGAATATTAATCCACGTAGAAAGAGAGAAAAGAAAACAACACAGTGTCCTTTGGCTGCCATGAAACTAAGTTTACATTTAGCATCACAATCCCTTTCCCATCACAGTCTCTTTCTCCTTTCTCTCAGTGCTTCATCAAATATTTTTTATCTTAACTATCTTCTTCTCCTCTCGATGAAGAAAAAAGTGTTCTATCTCCTCAAGAAAGTTTTGTAATTGATAAATTTCACTCCTTTTATCAAAGATCACTATCGCAAAAATTGAAACTTGATTTCTTCTAAATCTCCACCTCTATCTCCCTCATCTATCGCCTACAGTGCCATTGAGAAATGGGATATGTTTTCTGTTCGTCCTCTTTCATCCAAACTCTTGCATTCTTCAATTGAACCACCTTTCAAAGAGATGGGTCTCGCTCAATTGAGTTAGATTAACTGCAAACACAAACGATTAAATCAAATAGGGGATTATAATTTTTAATTTCTTTGCAAATGTTTCTGTCTTCAAATCACTTCTAGTTGCAGATATAAAATCAATTGAAAGAGGGAGGGGATGAACATGGTTTCTGAGATGCGCTTGGAGAGAGAAATTGATGAAGAACATCAAAGCTTATTAAGTTGTTTGACAATCATGACCATTGATCATGCCACGTTGGACACTCACTTAAATGAGAAAATTAGTCCTCACTCTCCTAAACGCATTTGGATGCACACTCTTCATATCCTACGTGGCGAGGGGCATAGTTATGGAATGATTTATTAATATAGGGTCACGATAGAACCCCCACAAAATTCAGGAGGCCATCGGAAAAATCAAACATAGTTCAAGGGCAAATTTATGCATTAAGCCTCTTAAAATATAAAATTGACATGTACATTGAATAGGTGGGAACTAATGCGTCCATAGATGAAATAGCATAGTCGGCC
Organism: Jatropha podagrica; assembly: GCA_947857235.1. Classification (NCBI taxonomy): domain Eukaryota; kingdom Viridiplantae; phylum Streptophyta; class Magnoliopsida; order Malpighiales; family Euphorbiaceae; genus Jatropha; species Jatropha podagrica. The sequence goes on along the minus strand of CANUEP010119714.1, from coordinate 255,760 downwards.
AAACATTGAATTTAAACATACAAGTAGTTTTCACAAATGTATGACTTCTAGTTCTAAGCATGTCCTTTTATTAATTACAAAATCTTTTTGATTTGGTTCTATCCATGGACCAACCTATAAATTATTGTAAGGGCAGTAGAGGCATTTGCCGCCACTGCCCCTAAAATACTCACTTGCCTCCGCTGCCCTTAATTTTTTGTCAATTCTTTTAATTTTATAATTCGTGACATTGAATTTAATTTTTTCAGAAATTGACTTATGTGGTCATTAATGAACCCCTTGACACATGACCACCTTAGCACTGTATCTCTCTATTTTCTAATTTTAATTTTAATTTTAGTTTGGGACTGTCTCCTATTTTCTATTATCTATTTCGCTTTACATTTTTTACTTTTAATCTTCTCTCATTTCTATAGTATCATATCTATTTTTTTGTTTTATTATTTTTGATTATTGATTGCCTCTATATTTGAAATTTTTTGTGAGGATTTTTTACTAATAAAATTATGATATTTGATTTTATTTGTTTGGAGACATTAGTGGATCTTCGATTGATGGATTCTAATAATGCGACATATTTCTCCATTGATGCTATTAACGCATGGCGATGGAAACTCATCTATAGTCATCATATGTTGCAAATTATTGAAAAAATAATCCAGTTATAAAATATCTAGATGAATTATTATTTTGACGTCCAAATCAATTAGCAGATTAATTGCTGCGGAGACTTATTTTTTTTTTTATAAAAATCAATTCTAAATAGATAGATATTATATTTTTTAATTTTAATTTTATTATTCAAAAGGATATGATTTTCTTTAATTCTTTAAAAATCAGTGAACTCTATTATAAAAATAATAAAGCTCTATGTTTGGTCTATATCGTTATTTGTAATTTTTGATATTATTATTAATGAATTATAATTTAAAAAAAAAAACAAATTTTGAATTTATGGTGCGAAATACGTTATAAAAGCTAATTCTTCTGACCGTAGCCAATTGTGCCACGTACCTGTCTTTTTTACCATTTATATTTGCATTATTTGTGTAGTTTCACATCATATTTCAATTTACGTTTGCATTATTAACTTAATTTCAAGACTGTGGACCACAACTTAAAGCTTGAGGGAAATAAAAAAGAAAATTTTTCCCCAAATTAGGGAATTTAAGGGAAAAATGGAAAAAAAATAAAGAAAAACTACTACGAAATCTAACGCAAATTGGGGAATTAATAACAACTTGCCATAGCTACTTCATGCGCCAGAATTGCTTTCACACGGTTTCTTTCCTCACAATCCCCTAATTATAAAAATTTAGAAAAAATTATAAAAATTTTCTATTAATCTATGCAAATTATGTTGAATAGATTAAATTTTAATTTTAAAATAAATGTGTTAATTAATAATTTAATAACATAAATTTTTGTTAGTTATAAAAAAAATCCTGAAACATGAGATAAAAATTGATTTAATATTTAATTACGTAATATTTAATAACAGTAATTTATATATCCATTAATTGTATGAATTATGATTACTTTATTTATTTTTAATAAAAATAAAAAGAATTTAGTTGTTTTAGAATCTAACGTGCGGGCTTAATAAGAGTTTAATCTTTATTTTAATCATGGTGATCTGAACTAACGACAAGGAGCATCTTTTCATTTTTTTTTCTTTTTTTTGTAAATAAAAATTGTCGTGGATGTGCTGAAATATTGGAGTCCATTGACCATTGTTTATGCTTTTATTTTTCTCCAATTTTCCTAGCTTCCCTTCCCACTGTATATGTATGTACATATATATACATGCCCACGAACCCTAAAATCCATCACCAAAACACATTGGAGCCTTTCTTCTCTCAAATCTCTGCAAACCCATTTGCTATTTATATATTGCCATTTCGATTTTCCATAATAATAAAAAAAAGAAATGGCGGCCAAATCGCCGGAGGAAGAGCATCCTAAGCCAGCCTTTGGATGGGCAGCAAGAGACCAGACTGGCCATCTTTCTCCTTTTAAATTCTCCAGAAGGTTCTTTTTCTTATTTCATAGATCTGGTTGATTGGTTTTGTCCCTCCATTATCGTACAATATACGTAGTTCATATGAAAAGTAACTGTATTTGTGTTTTTGGTGTTTATGCAATGCAGGGAAACAGGAGAAAAAGATGTGGCTTTTAAAGTCCTATATTGTGGGATGTGTCACTCTGATCTTCACATGCTCAAGAATGAATGGGGTTCTTCTACTTACCCTCTTGTCCCTGGGTAATTGAATATTTCTTTCACATTTACATTATTGTTAATTAGTTTTGTTGCTGTTCTTGTTTGAATTTAAATCCAATTGATTAATTTTAATCGCTTTCTTAGAGAAAATTCTAATACCACGTTGGTTTTCAATTTTCAATTTTTAATTTTTAAATAGTGTATGAGAAAAAATAAATCCAATACAAGCCAATTATTTTTACATTAGGAATAATTATTTGAAGGTTACCTGAGCTTCACTACAAAAATGCAGGCATGAGATTGTAGGAGTGGTGACAGAGGTAGGAAGCAAGGTAGAAAAATTTAAGGTAGGAGACAAGGTGGGTGTAGGTTGCATGGTGGGATCATGTCGCTCCTGCGATAACTGCACAAACAATCTTGAAAATTACTGTCCACAAATGATGCTTACATATGGTGCTAAGTATTACGACGGAACCACCACCTACGGCGGCTACTCTGACTCAATGGTCGCGTCCGAGCACTTCGTTGTTCGTATTCCAGATGGCTTGCCTCTCGATGCTGCTGCCCCTCTCCTTTGCGCTGGGATTACAGTGTACAGCCCATTAAGATATTATGGACTTGACAAACCCGGTATGCATGTGGGTGTTGTTGGGCTTGGTGGGCTCGGTCACATGGCTGTCAAGTTTGGTAAGGCAATGGGGGTTAAAGTGACTGTCATTAGCACCTCACCTAACAAGAAAGAGGAAGCCATTGGCCGTCTAGGTGCTGACTCATTTTTGGTCAGCCGTGACCAAGATCAAATCAAGGTATTTAAATAAATTGCATTTCTAAATTTAGAGAATTATATTTATAGTTCTACTTATACAGACCAAAGCAATTAAAACCGTAATTTTAAAAAAAATTATTTTGGATTTTAGCTTTTCATTTTCTAAATGAATAATAAAAAAAAGTCCCACAAAACAAATTATTTTTTATTAATTTGGCCTACAAATGAGTTTATGGATTGAATCTGGTCAAATTAATGGCAAATTTAAATTATCCAAAAAACATTTTGTAGTAAGATATGCTTAATATTGCTAACCATTTCGTTTTTATAGGCTGCAATTGGAACAATGGATGGAATTATTGATACAGTGTCTGCAATGCACCACCTCTTGCCTTTGATTGGCCTATTGAAGTGTCATGGAAAGATAGTTTTGGTTGGTGCTCCAGAGAAGCCATTAGAGCTCCCAATATTTCCTTTGCTAACGGGTAATTAACTGATTATTATTCCCTTTCCACTTTTTATCTGTCATGTAAGATTTTGAAATGGCGATTAAAACATTAACCGTCTAATAACAGGGAGGAAGATAGTGGGTGGAAGCTGCTTTGGAGGAATGAAAGAGACGCAGGAAATGATTGATTTCGCAGCCAAACACGGCATAACATCAGACATTGAAGTTATTGCAATTGATTATGTGAACACCGCCTTAGAGCGGTTGTCGAAAGCTGATGTTAGATACCGATTTGTGATTGATGTTGCCAATACAATCAACCCTACCCATTGAGTGTTTACCATTCATTTTCTTCTATATGGTTGTTTATTCAAATAAATGTTCGATGACTTTATGCAATTTTGAATGAGTTCTCTTGGTTTTGCCATTTTGTAGTTGTAGTATTTTTTCTATTTTTCTTTTTAATTTGGTGAAGTAATTGCATTTGTACTCATATTCTCACAATTTATATTAATTTATATTTTATAATTACAATTTTTATGTGTTAAATAAATGAGACTTGAAGTTCAAAATAGATTCTGATATTATATTTCTAATAAAATTGAGAATCGATTTAATTGTAAAATTAACTATTTGATATATAATTTATTTTAATATTAACTAGCTCTTTTATGACATACGATACACGTTGATGACTTTTACGCTTTTTATATTTATTTTAATTTAAAGTATAAATTTTTATTTAAATTATAATAAATATAATGAAATTTATATTACACTTTATTTATACTATGAATTTTTTTTTTGTTACATGTTGTACCATTTAATTGAAAAGAAAATGATATTTTTACTTTTCTTTTTAAAATAACAATTTTTTTTATTCTAAAAAATAGCAATTTTCATTATATTGTTTTCATAGAACTGATCCACTATAATTCGGTAAATAAGAGCAATTTATGCACTCTATAAGAATTTAGACTATGTTTGAGATGGTATAATCAATCGTGTAATGAAACGAGAATTATATCACCATGTAATGTAAATGAGATTATATATGTAATTTTCATTATTTAAATTGATGTAACATTCATAACGTTAAAAATTTTTTATCAAGCCCATTACATTCTTCAAAATCAATAATAATTCTCAACCACTCACACTACCATTGCAATCACTACCACAATCGCCACTCGACCAGCATTGCAACCATTATCATCATTTTACTACCACCACCACTACAACCATCGCTACAACCTCCATCACTACAACTATCACTGTTCCACTAAAACTACCGCTCTATCACCACTGCTATCATAATCACTACCACCATCATAACTACCACTTACCACAATATTATTAATTATTCTTTTGTATTGTTATATGAATAGGAAAGATGAAACAGTGTAATGAATAATAATTAAAAAGACCAAAATACATAATTTTATATTGTCATTTAATTTATTCGATGAAAATATATAAAATTTTGTAAAAAAAAGAAATTAATTTTCAATAACTTTAACTTCTATTTTGTTACACTATATTTTTTTTCCAACTTAATTTTTTTTATTAATTTTCTAGTCCGAATAATTTATAGGTGTAAATAGTCTTTAATAGCTTGATATAATAAATAACTTTTAATTCAAATATTTCTTTTTTTTATTAATAATGATGTGGTTATAACGGTGGAGCGGTGATGGTGATGGTAGTAAAATAGTAGTTATGATGGTGATAGTAGAAGTAGTGTGCTAATTACATAACATACTAATTAACAAACAAATATAAAATTAAATAACGATTATATTCTATAAATTTTCTTAATTACATTACTAAACATAATAATGAAAATTTCATTTTATTATATTACATTTTCCATTGCATTACATCTTTAATTATATTATATTACATTATATTGAATTGCATAAAACTAGACGTAGCCTTAGATTTCCCAGATCCACATATCCCCAACCAAACTTCTTCTTGATTCCATCACCAATAAGGGATTGTAGTATTGATGCTTAGGTCGTTAGGTTTGGGAAAAGGCTTATTGTTTTTGTTAACATGGCCAAGGAGGTTCGTGGTTCCATTGGCCCATTATTACTCAAATACCAATGGACTCCATCCCAAAACAGAAAGTCCAAGGAAATGAAAACAGAAAATTTTAATTTCTCCATCCTATATTTTATTTTTATTTTTATACTTTTTTTTCTTGAAAATACAACAATTAAATACATGAAAATAAAGATATTATGCCAATCAAAGTGATCGAATTCGAATCTTCTCCACCGTAAAAAAACTATTACAAATTTAGTGAACGTTATTCAAATGATAAAATTGTCATTTGATGTGTAGCCCACAATATTATGTTGGTCCTTTGTACCTCTTACGTTTCCACAAAAATGAAAAAGTTATATAAGTTTTGATGCAAAGACATCATATGAAAAATTGAAACAAATAAATCTTAACCAATGATGGATTTACAAAAAAAATTCTGAAGTAAACATAAAATAAAATATTATCAAGATTTTAATCTTAATTATAGCAAGAGTTTTTTTTTTTTTTTAAGGAAATTTTAAAAAGAGTTAAAGTTTAAAATTTTGTATATATTAAAAATGAATTAAATTAAGGAAGTCAACTAAACTCCTTTTTGTCAACATAAAATATGCAATTTACCTTAACAAGATATAAGAAAGCATTGTTATTTTGAAATATTAAATATATTCTTTTTATAAAAAAAATTCTGAAATAAACTTGATATGCTTTTTTATAAATATCCAGATTATTTTTTGGCATTTTAAAATTTACATGCAGATGTAAGAATTTGGAAAAAATAATTTTCAACCTTTGAAAATCCAAAAATTTGTAATATTAAAAAATAATGCACTTTAAATAAAAGAAAAAAATATAATTGAATTTTTAAATTATATTCTAATTAATACTTTTATCCTTATGTTTTGAAGAAATTATTATGTCGCGTCTCTAACATCTGCTTAATGTTATCATATTTTTCGTGTAAAATTTCAGCATTTTCGTACAGAACATATTTTATCTAAAAAGTATATCTAATTGACGGTAAAATACTGACTTTTTTACAGAAAAATAAAATAATGGATATAAGAAAAATTAAAAATATTATAATAATTTTTTAAAAATAAAAAAAATTTAAAGTGTTAATTAAAATATAATTTAAGTAATTAGTGTGTTTTACTCTTCTATAAATTTAAAAAGCATTGTGAAATGGGAATGAAGAGTCCAAAATGTCAAAATTTGGGAACCCGTGTACATGAGAGCGACTTCACGACATTAACCTATTTATCAAGGGAAATGACTAAATCACCCTTCTTGTCTGGCAACTACAGTTATTAGCACAGGAATGCAGAGGGGAGGAGAGGGCACGCTGGACCGTACACTCATAGGTGACGATATCGAGAGGTTCGTTGTAGGCGAAACTTACACTGCCACTGGAGGCAACCACAGCAGCTGCATTGATTGTACATTATTTACTATAATATCCTTTCCATTTTTTCAGGAGAAATTAATTTTTTAAGCATTTATTAGTGGTATTAAAATTTTCATTTTTTAAAGTGGTGATAGCGATATAACATTTGTCGAACCTTAGGCGATTTGTATACTGTCTTTAACTCTTTATTTATACTTTTCGTCCAAACCATAGTGTAAAATTTTACTTCTCACAAAAGAAATTAATTATAAATACATTATTATTTCCATCTACAAATATATGGTATAATTGATTGCAGAAAATTTTTTCTCTTTATTTCTCTTTCAGATCAATTTGTTATTTATAAATACTGAACTTAGATCAATAATTGGAAAGATTTGAATTGTTTGATAAATAATATATTTGAATTATCAAAATGAGTGCATTTTCATATATTTGACATTCTAAATACTTAGAAAATCAATCACGTTGAACTAACTTCCGATAATAGTGTTATGTTCGATTTTTAAGACTCAAACTCGTCATTACTCGTGAATCATAATTCCATGTGTATTGGAGATTTGTCAGATCGATATTAATGAAATAGTTGGAGAATATGAACTACGCATATCCATCAGTCAATTTTAAGAGTTGAACACCACTCCGATAAATATATATATATATATATCACAAGGAGTAAGAATAATAGCAATTGAATCAAAATATAAATCAATTTTGATTCAATAAAATTATTGAAATTAAATTAATGACGCTCAATCTTTTCATCTCTTTTTTTTAACCTAATTCAAACAAATTAGGATTTTAATGGTGTCTTGTACTTGCTATAAATAAACTTTTAAAAGAAATGAGAAAAATATAAATTAATCCCTATAAAATAGTCAAATCAGTATACGAGGATTTCTATTTTCAAAAATTAAATATGAAATCCTTAAATTATATTGATTTCATTAACACTTAAAAGGTAAGTTTTCTTAGGTCGGGTTCTTGTGTTCATAGTTGCAGACCACAACGCCAGGATCCTGCAGGAAGGGAGAACGGTACTTCCATTAATGTTTGGGTGGCCAGTACACCCTATGAGTAGTATTTTAAATCAGGACGTCAACATTTAAATCGGTAGCCCGAGCCGGAGTGGGCAATTACTAACACACTTAGTAGCTCCCTTTTTTTTACTCAAAAAAAAAAAAAATTAACACTTTATTTTTCCATCCAAAATAAAAAATCTCTAAATGTCAAAAGAATTATAAATTAGAGACTTATAATTAGTTCCTAAAATAGAGGTGCCTCTTGTGGCAATTTCACTATAATGTACGACCGATTTTTATTTTTTCACCTAAATTTTTTTTATATCATGTCAATTTCATTTTTTTCTAAGTCAATTGGTAATCAAAATAGGCTATTTTGGATAGGAGCAAAACATTAACAGAAGGATAGTTTTTGAAAATAAAAAATACTCAAGTATTAATTTGACTATAATCTAGGGACTAATTTATTTTTTTTCCAAATAAATATTTTTTAAGATACTACGATATTATTTTAAAATTCTTATAAGAGCAAGACATTGTAAAATTTGAATTCTTAAATTTTTACTCTTTTTTTTTAACCATCTTAAACATTCACTTAAGAAACAAACACGCAATTATTAAAATATGAATTTCATGATTTTATCATAATATTGTATAAATCAAGTCAAGATAATGTATGCCTTGTAAAAATCTTGAGTGAGGAGATGGGGTCTGGCTGTAGAGCGGTAAGCCCAAAAAGGCTCCAGACCTTGCCAAAAAGGACCGGTCTAAATATAAGCTTTGCTTGTACTTGTCCAAATTTGGAACATGCATGCTCCTTATTCAATGTTTGTCTCCTATTGAATATGGTCAACCATTGAGGATTAATTGCAATTAATACCTCTCAACGTTTCCCCCCATATAGCCTAAAATAAAAAAAGAAAAAGAAAAATGGGCAAATGATTTCTAAGTTTTAGTAATGAATTAGAAAATGGGCAAATAAGAAAAATGGATTGCGGTCTCATGTGAAATTTGAAGATTAATTACCAGTAATCGTTCAAAAGCTTTTCCCATAGGAAAGAAAGGACTGCGACACTGAAAAAATGATATCTATATCCATTTTAATGTTTCGGTAATGGATAAAAATGGACGAAAGGATTAAGAAAAAAAAGACTAATTTTATTTATAAAGATTAGGAGTTTGAAGTTTAAAATTGCTACTGTTGGAAGGGTTTTAGCTAAAAATCATTCCAAACAGAGCGTAAAAGAAACAAGTTGGGAATAACACATTAGTGATTATGAACAGAAGAGCCATGCAAAAGAAAGATGTAGAAAATGGGGAAGCAGCAAGTGCAAGTCAAACGAGACGGAGAGGAAGGCTCGTGAGGTGATGCACATGCAGCGTTACGTTAGTTCTATACAGATAGTAAGTTTGGGTTTAGGTTTGGTGTCACGGGAATCCAGCCAGCTCTAGATCTCTCACGTGTTAGTTTTTGTGTATAACTCAGACATAGTTATATGTCCATCTGGAATTAGTTGGTTTTCGCATAAATAGTAATATTTGCGGCTTCTCCACGTTTATGCTACTGTTTACATTTGCTCTTCCTCAACGTCTTTGGGCGGTACTACTGCTATCATTTTGCTTTTCTTTTATTTTATTCCCAGATTACCCCAAATTTAATGTTTCGAAAGTTTCATCATCTATAATTCGAGCGATGGTTCAACGGCAAAGAGCATTTAAGAGTACAAAAACTCTGTCCAGCAACAGTCGAAATTTTATTTTTATTAATTATTATGTTAGGTAATATAACTTTTAAAATAGCTTTTATAATCGTTTGTTAGAGGTTGAATGAATTTTTTTATAAAACATTAAACACTCTAATTTTTAGTGTTTAAATTCTAATTATATTTTATTATAATTATACTCATTATTTTTTTCCTACGAACTCAACTGATTAATTAAACAATTAATGTAATTTTTTGTTACTACTTAAATGGTTATTTTGATCGAACACTCCTAATTTAAACCACTATATAAACAATAACAGTTAGTAAAATAATTGATATTTCAAATAAGGCCGACTCATATACTTCTCGAAGCGAAGAGAAAATAGTCAGTTTTTTGAACCATTGAATGAAAAGGGACCCAGAGATCTTAGTAATTAAAAGGAAAAGAGTGACATTATACTTGTCCTAATTTCCCTTTCTCTGTTTTGATGCAAAGTGAAAGATTTTTCTTCTTGTTTTTTCTAAATTGTTGGCAACACTTGTTTCTAAAATCTTTTACACTGAAACGCAGTTGAACTGGCAGTTTAAGTGCAAAATTTTAACTTCCACGAGTACTCACATTACATTTGGAAACTATTTCAAATTAGAATGAAATAGTTCTTCAAATCACAATGATATACTTCGAATTAAAAGATTTTCAAGCTTTGTCCTGAAATACAATGTAAATCCAATAATTTCATGTGACTGTCATTTAATAATTTTGATGACATTCAAACCGAATGACTATGAAATTACGTCGATACTTTCACATATTAAAGGTAACGTAGGAGACATTTCTATTTTTCTCTCGGAGAATCTTTAGAAATACCATTGCTTAGCTCTAAACCTCTGATCATCAAATGAAATGTGAATAACCCGTCCTCCTCTCTTTGACTGATTCTGTTGGTGCTTGAAACAATTTTGACCATCAGCACTTTCCTTTGCAAAGTCTTTCATCAAATGTACGTAACAATCGAGTGCTTGGACTCTCTTTTTCATATATTATGTAAGGAGATAAAGATTTTCTGACACCAAAATAGTTTGTTATCAGGAACTTATTGTGGAGCAAACTGTTGATTATTTATGAATTATATATATATATATATATATATATATATATATATATATATATATGTGATGAACATTTGCACCTATTCTGCTGTTGAAATAGATCTATAGGGAGCTCTGCGAGGCCTTTCTTTAGCTTGGGACACGGGTTGGCAGTAGGTCCCAAGTGTTAGAGACCCTCCTAAGATCGAAATTATGAGGTTTATAGTTGGAGATGTAGTAGTAATCTGATTTCTGCAAGATCGAAATACAACTGCAAATGCTTTGTCTAATGAAGTTTTGCTGGTGAATACACGTTTTATGAAAGTGGTATAGCCATCCTTTTTGTTATTTGTCCACGCAGATAGAGTAGATTAGTTGGGTGTTGATCCTCTCCGCTCGATCAAAGAAAATAATAATGATAATAATTTGTTAATATAATTTCTATAACTATATAGAGTGGCACAAGAATTCAGGTGGTTAGTTTCTATTACCAATTCAAGATTGTTTTGTTTTATTTATTTTGTATTGTTACGAGAATTTACATATCTAACCTTTCTTGTTTTGGGTTTATACTCCATTTTATTTTTAAATTTTTTTATATAAATTAAATTCTAAAAGACCGTTAATTAAATTTAAGTGTAAATTATCCTCCAGAGTGACATGAGATATCCGATAGGGATCCCTTCTCCTTTAATTAGAGATATCAAGTTCGAACCTTGTACATGAAATTCTTTTAAACATTCAGGAAAGAGATAAATATGAATTGTATCCTGGACGACTAAAACCCAAAAAGACTTAAGTTTGTATTGATCTCTAAAGTTGAATTCTATTAAACTATTTAATCATTCATCTAAAATAGTATTATTTTCACCAAGAAATGAGGAACTAAATAAAATCATGAAAAAGAATTACTTAAACGCCGTATATGACTCATTTATACACCAAATCAATCGCAAAGTTTTTTTGTCCAAATAAAATATTTCTGATCATACATTAAAAATTTAATTAACTCTTTTATTTTTCAGGAAAAAATTAACTCTATTAAATAATTTAACCGTCTACCTAAAAAAATTCGCTTTTAAATACAGGAACAAGTTATAATTATGATTAAATTTGAAGGATTAAAATGGTTAATTACCTTTATATTAAGTATACGTGGTCATAATTCATAGGTGCAGCCCTAATTGCATAGGGCAAGTTAAAATTGTTGCACATATATATACACACAAACACAAGACACAGTTCGTGTATATTAGGTCCCACTTTACAAGTACAGGCAATTCAGAGGAAAGGTAGACACTATATCATCTTGTCCAACACTGGTTAATTTTGTCTCTGTAAGTCGCTGTACGATTTTTACAGTCTATCTCTTTAAATTGGTGTTATTAGATTATGTACCTATGCGACATATATTTTGTTTTTACTGAAATTATTTTGATATTAGCAGTCTATTCTTTTTTTTTAAATTCAAAATTAAAGATTATATTAAGAAAAATTAAAAGCAACCAAAAGATCATATTTTGATCATATACATTATGTAAATTTAATGAAGATAGGATATTTATGAAGCTAAACAAGAATGGTTTTTTTTTTTTATTTGAGAATGATTTTATTTGTCATAATTTTTTTTATAAAAAAAAATTAATAGCCGACAAAATCATTGTTATACAAAAATGACTTTGTAACAGTCAAAATTTTATATTCTTATATCATTGGTTTGTGCATAAAAATTCAAAAGAACCAATGGGTTTTCAATAAAAAAAGAAAAAATCTCCTTCGATCAGTTAAATAATGTAAAAGTGAGGGCAATAATAAATAAAAACATTGAGCTATCCAAATGGTTAGATACTATATATATAGTAGCAGTTCTGGGTAGCTAGCCAGCCATGTAGCTATCATACAGAGAAAATGAGAGATGAATTTTACCTTTGAAACATGTGAGCTTTGTGTTTAAAAGAGACATTACATGGAAAGGAATAGACAGGGGCTGCCATGAGTTGCAGAACCCTAATACTCTGTGCAGCCTGCTAATTCTGCCATGGCTGCTCCTCTTTCAATATTCTATCACATCACATCTAAACCATTTCAACACTTTCACTAATCATATTAGATATAGATAGTTCATCACTAGCTACCTTCTGTATAAACAACCATCTGACTTCTTTATAACTTGTTTTGTGGTTTCTTTTTCCTTTTTCTTTTAAGATCTTCAGTTTAATGTATAACCAGTCATATTTTTGGCTCGACTCTTAACAATCTATGTTATAGTTTAAACACTTTTAGTAGAATGTTCTTCGTAAAGTTTCATTGAAGAATTTATATCATTTCCGCCTTTTTTAAATCGTTATTATTTTTTAGATTTTTATTCATGAAAAATAAAAATATATTTAAATAATTCTGTAAGTTACACTATAAAAAATATATGACTCTTATTATATTTTTGAGAACTATAGACTATATCAATAATGGGTCTTAAAAAGAAATTTGAAGGGGTGAAAAGTTTGAAATCTTTATTAGGACATCCTAAAATCTTCATTTATATCGAGTCTTTTTGGCTAAAGGTAATTGATGGTAAATGGCTCGGTTTTAGATAAAATGATTTAATAATGAAACGAAAGTATAAATTAAAAATATCATAATTATTTTATAAAGGTAGAAAGATTTAAATGTTATTTTAAACATAAATATAGATATAAATATTATTTTGTCTATGAATATAGAAACCATGGAATTGAATTTTAATAAAATAATAAAAGAAAAGTAAATTCCTAATTTCCCTTTCAAGCCTCGGATTTCATGTGGTCACCTTGTGGCACATCAATTCCTATTCGTTTCAATATGTGTAGTTGTCTACATGTATATACATATAAGTGAGATGAGATCAGCTCTCTTTATTTATTCTACCAGATCTAATCTCTTTCAAACCCAGTTTTTCTTATACACATACATAAATACATAATTTTTCCATTTCTTCCCCAAAATACCCCCTCTCTCTCTTGATGAATATCACAAGACCCCATCACCATCCTCTCCAATCCATGCATGAAACCATTCAATTTTCTATCTTTGCCTCTGCAAAAAGAAACTGAACTACCCCATAACCTTTCCACACTTTCTTTCTTTCTTTCCTCGCTCCATGATGTCCCCTAACAGTCTTCAAGGAAAGCAAGCTAACAAAGAAGAAAATCAAAACTCCGGTAACCGGAAAACAGCAGCATCAAGACCTCAAGAGCAAGCTTTGAAGTGTCCAAGATGTGACTCACCAAACACAAAATTCTGTTACTATAATAATTACAGTCTAACACAACCTAGACATTTTTGCAAGACTTGTAGAAGATACTGGACTAAAGGCGGAGCTTTACGCAACGTTCCTATAGGCGGTGGTTGCCGGAAAAACAAGAAAATGAAGTCATCTTCAAGATTATCATGTGATTCAAAAGACTCTAGTGGGTCATCGGAGATTGGTGGATTTAAGTTCTTTCATGGACTTTCTCCAGCCATGGATTTTAATCTTGGTGGGTTATCTTTCCCTAAATTAAACCCTTCACCTAGTGGTTTATACAATCAATTCTCTCCTTTCGGTGATATTTCTGCTAGTTCTGCAACTGCTGGTAGTGTTACTAGTCCTTGTTTCAGTCTTGACCCATCTGGAAGCTCTTCTGGTACTTTAATGGGGCTTAACTATCCAATTTCAAGTGGCTTTACCGGTGCAATTCAAGAAATGGGCGGTGGCGGTGTTGGTGGTGGGAATGGCGGTTCGATGAATGTTCATAATAACCTTGCATCATCAATTGAGTCTTTGAGTTCTATAAATCAAGATTTGCACTGGAAATTGCAGCAACAACGATTGGCTATGCTTTTTGGAGGAGAAGACCAGAAAGATAATAATAGTGTTTCTTCGGTTCCCATCGAAAACCAAGTGCAAAAGCCTCAACCCATTTTGTTTCAAAATCTTGAAATTTCAAAACCAGAAGTAAATGTTGCTGGATATTCAAGAAGATTAGGTGATACAACCACCGAATGGTTCTTCGGGAATTCTTACGGCCAAGTCAATCCAACTACACCAGCTAATAGTAACAGCAATGGAAATGATCAAAACGCAGGTGTAGCAAGCAACTGGAATGGAGTTCAAGCATGGAGTGATTTGCAACAATATAATGGTTTGCCCTAGATGATCATCAAGAAGCATATCAGCATGACTCATAAGGTAGACCCTTTAACAGAAAGGGGGGAAAAATATAGAGAAATGAAAATATTATCTAAACCAATTTTAGGTGTATGTTTGTTCTTGTTAATTGCTTTTGTTGGATGCAGATTATCAACTTGTAAAAGTTGGGGAAAGGGAAAAAAAAAAAAGGAACGAGAAAGTAATTTTTTGCTTTTGTATTTTCTTTTAGTAAGATGTTGAACAATTAACTAGTTTTTAGTTCTTTATGTTCCTATAAGTTGTTGTTGCTATTGCATCTTTTACATATTACGATAAAGATGCAGGACTATACACACACACATATATATATATATTGCTGTTTATGGTAGGAACAAAAGGCTATATATCTTCTTTAGATGAAAATGAAAGAAGTGAAGAGGATATTATCCGTTTTGTCTGTATACATGCAATACATCTAAACCAAATTTGGATGATATGGTAATAGAGATAGCTTTCGTTCTCCACAAGGATTTTTTTTTTTTTAACACATCAAAATTTCTGAAAGAGAATAGAGTTATCAAGAATATCGAAACTGATGAGGGAGGAGGTCGACCGCTGGACTACAAGCGAAATGCATTCTTGAAGGTTTTAATCCTCTCATCAATCTTCAAAATCACTTTGGGATCTGTGATGGGATTTTTGGACTGTTATTAAATGAAACTTGATGGCATATCCTTGATTTGTTTTATGTACAGTCATTGTCCAGAACACTCACTGTCAATGTGTGTATAAGTTTTTTTTTTTGTTTTATGTCTTTCTTTCTCATAGAACTCAGTCGCAGGCTCCCTACCTACTGAACAAACAGACAGTATTTGTCAATCTATAATATTATCAGTGGCTAGCTGGGTAACCCTTAACTAGCCCTGCACAGTTTAGCCCTAATACATACCCACTCTCTCTCTCTATCAATATCTCTATCTCTGAGTGCATAAGGCTCTTAGTAATAATTAGTTGCAGTGTGGTGTGATTTGGTGGTGTCTGAAAAAGTGGTGGTTTGAAAGTGTATTGAATGAAAGACTGTCAACATTTGAATGTACAAGAGAGAGAGGGAGAAAGAAAGAAAGAAAGCATCTAAAAGCTTAGGGTTCGTTCTTTTGTATATAAAAAATGTTTTGTTTAGCTTTTTGGGGTCTTGGGGAGTGAGCCTCTCTCTCTCTCTCTCTCTGTGTCTTTGTGAATTGCTACTTGTTACTGAGCATTCCATTTTGATTCTGGGTTGTGACTATTGACAGAAAGAAAAAGCTTCTTCTTTTCTTTTTCTCTTTGATTGCCTTGCTTTCTTTATTCCCTGCTTTCACTAGTATGTGTAAAACAAAAATGGCCCCACTATCTTTGAATAATATGTAACAATAATAACAACAGATTGCTAGCTTCTCATTCTTTACTTCTTTACAGGTTAATTAACCTGGCTTAATCATATTTATTTCATGCATGTCAATCTTGTTTTCAATCATTTGTCTATATGGATGATAAAGCTTCTCTCCATAATTTAATTGACTACATTTCATTAAATTTTACTTTTGTTATTCTTATTACATTAACATAAATACAAATCGTTTATAATACAATATTGTAAGTTATTAAAAGTTTTTGTGAGACAAAAAAAAAAAAAAAATTCAAAATTTGGATTTAGAATAAAATGGATCAATTTACCTTTTTCTCTTTTTCTTTGGTATAGAAATGTTAATTTATTTCATAACATAGAGTATCTCCTTTTTCTTTTTCTCCTTTTTGCCTTTGATCCACTACCTACGTACATATGCTATTTAGAACTTTAGCTCAACATTCCATATGTTAACAGAAAGGCATTTCTAATTCTATAGGTACCAACTTCCTACAAAAAAGGTTAGCCCCCACAAACCACAACCCCACATCTTTTAACATTTTGTAGATGTTTTTTCCTACCTAATCTCTCTCTCTCTCTCTCTTAAAACATGAACCCACAACATTTGAAACCAGAATCCATTACTTCACTGAAGAAATATGCATTTACGCTGCATTTGTCAATAATTTTTTAAATAGTTTTTAGTCAAAATGATGAATGCTATTTTTTATAGTGTTCGGTAATATAATATTACAACTAATTTTTAGATATTAAATAGCATTTTATAAAAAATTAACTACTCAAATAATTAACAGCTATCAAAACAATTAATTTTATCAAATAAACCCTTATTTAAAAACTATGCAATCATTTATAAGATAATTCAACAGTTCATATATCCTTTTCCATTTCTTTATCCGGTTTTCATCTTGCAATCAACTTCTTGTCCATTTTTGTAAAGAAAAGAGACTTTCAAAAACTGTTAATTTAATTTCTAGATTATAAGACCTATACCATTATTTATTTGTATTTAATCATTTTACCAAAGAAAGGGGAGAGAGAGAGAGAGGGATTGGCAGGTTTTGTAAGAAACTGAAGAAGACATGAAGTTGCGTGATTAACGTGAAGGGACAACTCCACTAGGAAAAAACTTTTGTTTGGAAGCTGCTAACCTGTGCATTGTATTATAAACTGTCTTTTTTTACAACTTATAAGCTGCAAGAAGCTCATGACCTATTGAGAAGAAGAATCTATATATTGCACTTCACATCCTCAATAAACCCGTACCTGCCCTACCTATTACACAAATCTCTGGCCCCACCTTGCAACTACTTGATAGTGTCTTTCACTCTAATATATACCCACAAAATCAAGATTTGAGAACAATCTCAAATTTTATGCAAAGTCAATCGATTGAATGGTCTAGGTTTTTAAGGTAAATTTTGAAGGCTTATGCATGTCAATTGAAACCCTAATTTTTTAATTTGCATCATTATTAACTCTGTTTCCCTAATTCAATTAAAAAATTATGACCTTTCGAACTATATCATTGATTTAGAAAAAGTCATTTTAGAATTTTAAAAATGTTAAACCAATTAATAGGCTGATGACGTTTAATCGAATGTGAAGAGCTGGTTAATATTCTTACAAGTTCAAGTAGCTGGCAGTGATAGTTTAGTTTGTCTAATCTCCAATATATATATATATATATATATACACACTAGTTTTTCAGAACGTGCGTTGCACGTAGTTATTTGTACTCGTTATATAATTTTTTTTTTATTTTAAAGGTTTATTATATGTATCCACTATACTAAAATTGATATTATACCTATAAAATAAATTAAAAAATATTACAGAATTATTCGTAGGCATTATATATCTAATTAAAAATATTACAACAATCAATCACTAATATTGTATAAATATTTGAAATAAATATCATTCTTATTTGTTAACAATTTGAATATTTTCAATATCATCACAAGTGTGATGTCGTAACGATAGCTAAAAAAGATATTTAATTATATTCTGTAAAAATAATAATATAAAAAATATAATAATAAGGATTACTAAATTCAATTTCATAGTAAATTCTAATTTCTTCAACTTCTGTTAGAGGTAATATTGAGATTAGTTGATTTAAGAATTAGGTATTATGTGATTTTTATGCATGACCGCTAGTATAATTATTTTGTTTATGATTTATTGTATCATAATGCAAAACATCAAAAAGTCCGAGTATCTTTTAGAGCTCGAGCCAGTAGATAGGAGGACTTAGGTCCATCTTGATCTCATAAGACGGGAAGAAAAATATTTTGTGCGTACTTTCTAATTTATAATATTAAAAAGAAATAAAGAGATATAAGGATACTAAATTATAATAAATATAAATAACAATTATTCTATTAATTTATAAATAGAGAGAGTTAATACTTATTACAAGAAAAAGACATGATCGCAAACTTAATAATTTCAATTCAAAATAGCAAAAGCAATAAATTATTGATAATGAAAAATAATCAAAACTAAACATAGTGGTATGATAGAATAAATTTCTAATTAGATTCATTTTAAAAAAATAAATTTTTAATTAGAATATGATTATATTAAAATTATAATAATAATAATAATAATAATTAGAATATGAAAATAAACATAATGTAGTCTCAACTTAGCTATTAAAACTAAATTGTCCTTAATAATATTTTTTATCAATTAGAATATATAAGGGCATTTTGGGAATCAAATATTTCTCCCCAATTTGTACTTTTATATATATTATAGATAGATAATTAGAATTATATTAAAGAATAAATTTTTAATTATAATAAAATTAGATGAAAATTATAATAATAATAATTAAAATTAAAAAATAAATATAATGTGGTCTCAATCTTAACTATTAAGATTAAATTGTCCTTAGTAATAATTTTTATTAATTAAAATACATAGAGACATTTTGAAAATCAAATGTTACCATTCGTACTTTTATATTACATTGATAGATTGATTTCATGATTAGGAGTGATTGAAATTTTGAGAGGCATTTCCATTTTGGGAAATTCTGAAATAAAAAAACAAAAGGTTGTAGGCGAAACGAATGGGTTAAAAAAGAGATAGTCATTGGGCAGGACTGACCCATTCTCACATACATCATCACAAAAATCAAACATGATGATTGCTTAGTTCATCATCAGACGGCTGATATTATTTTGGCAATAAAAGAAGAAAGGATATATATACATATAGGGGAATGGGAATTTCAGATTTCTTTCACTCAATCAATTATGGAGGTGTGAACAAATTTGGTATTTCTAAAAGCCTGAGGAAAATACAAACAATATAAATGTATATCATAACTAATCAGACATGTCATCATCACCACATAATGAAATGGAATGGAACGAAACGCATCTCATCTCTGTTTCAGAAACCATAAGGGATTTTTGTAGTGTAGTGGTTAACGGTGACGTGTACAAAAATGGAAGAGAGTAAATTATAAAACCCTAAAACGAGAAAAATGCTTTTCTTTCTTGTCATGGTTTTTGGATTCTTATAGTAAGTGTTTTGATTCAAAAAACCAAAACACCTCTCCCACACCTTCCACCAACCCTTCTCATCATTTCTTCTTTTTGGATTTTACTGCTTCCACTTTTCTTTTCTTCTTCAATTTTATTTTTAACCTATTTCATAAAATGAAAAACATTTCTTTCTTTTTTGGGAAATGGATAATTTCTTTTATTTATGATAATTCCCTTTGTTTTTCCATAAATAATTTAATCATAATCATCCAATTCTATTTTGTTTTTATCTTTTTTCTTAGGCAATTGGGATCCTTTAACTTCTATGAAACTATGAATTCATCTTATTTTTTTATTTAAAAAATTAATTTCTATATGAATTTTTATGTTTTTATTATCGGTAATTTACACACAAGTCTCCAATAGAAACTGATACGAATATTTAGCATAGAATTTTAATTAGGAACATATATACTGAATTTTTTTTAAATAAATACTGAATTGGGTTTCAAAAAAGAATTTTCTTAATTTTCTGAACACAATTGACCTTTCTTACTCTATAAGTATTTAATAGGGCATTCCTTTAAATATATTTTTTTTTCTTAATTTTCTTAATTTGTATTTAATTTATTGAGTTTAGAATTCATTTATAAATTCTATGAACTTTGATACGATTCGTGAAATGACAGTCAAATCCAATCGGAAATGACAAAGCGGTCGAAAAGAAAAAAAAAATTGTTGGTCCTAACCAGAACCGATTTAAAAGGATCAATTCAGAATCCGACTCACATTATTTTAAAACCTCGGCCCAATGGGCCTGACATGAACCTAGGCCTATGTGGAAGATAGTTATCACATACAGAGGGCCGAGATCATATTTTTTCTTTGTAGGCTTTTCCTTTTTTTTTATGCTGCAAGTTTCTCTGACCCAGAGGACTACTCGCGCGCTGCGTCAGACCTAAGGGACTTCACTCATTTCTATTCATCCCAACTCTGTTGGTTGTTTTTTAGGCTTGAAAATTTCCTACTAATTATGCAAGATTAGGGTAATCCTTTGTATAAGAAAATGTTAGAAGACTTCTTAAATTTGTTAATTTTTATTGATACAAAAGGCCTCTTCCATTGTTACGCCATGGACAAACTATTTTTGTTAACTGATTTCATTAAGCTTACAGTTAAAATAAAAAATAAAAAAAGAGTTTCCATTCACATTAAGCAAACAAGTAACTATATTTTTGAGGATAAAATACATGTGAAAAAAAAAAAAAAGAGAGAACAAAACAACAGACCAGTGTTGATTGATGATTAATGCTGCAATACTATCTAGACCAAATCTTTTTCTTAGCCTCCCTCTCTCGAATTCCCTGTCCCTGGTGATCTCTGTTAACTCTCTTGTGAGTCAAAGGCCCTTGAGCAGCAGCGGTGACTGGCTTTGCTGCTGGTCTCATAAACCTTGCAATTTTAGGAGGATCAGATTTTCTACCCCTGTTGTCATGTATCATATTATTCTCTATCTCTGCACTTCTGGATTGTCTTTTCTTTCTTATCTCATAAAGATTATCATTGACATTTCCTCTTGGCAAAGTAGACCCATGACTTAAAGGCCGGTTAATTGAATTTGAACTCCTTAGTATATGAGATTCAATGTCACTCAGGAATTCATCATCTCTTGCACAGGTTTTAGCTTCATGGGGTGTGGCCTTCATAGTGCTGGGAAAATCATGAGCTTGCATGTATTGTATTTGCTTATCTTGCTCTCTCAGCTTCTCCTCTAGCTCCTTAATCTGGATGGCCAATGATGATAATTATTAATTATAATAATCAGAAGAAACTAAACTTCTAGTTGAACATGCAAGAGAACTTATGAAATGATTTGATTATCCTGAGAAAACTCTCAAGTGGTGTTCTTTCTTGCGAAATTTGAGATTCAGAAAAGAATTTTGACCTTTTGCTGAAGTAACAACACCTCCGAGTTCTCTTCCTGCTCTGTCAATTTTCTCTCTAGCTCCTTGACCTACAAGAGGAACGCCAAGTAGATGAAAAATGTAATGAAAATCCTACTGAAAAAAAAGGAAAAAGGAAAAAAAAATCCTTTACAAACCTTATTTTGCAGCATGAGGGAATGTAAATCAGACTCTTGGACTTGCTCTTTCAGCTTGTTCTCAAGTTCCTTAACCTGTTTGAAGTGAAAAGGCAGTAAAAATTTTTCGGTTTTCTTTTCAATATAAAGGCAGCTCATTAAATAGAAGGGAAAAAAAAGCTATCAGTGTTTGAGAGACCTACCTTCTGTTGAAAAGCTGCAGAATCTGACTGCTGTCGCTCTCTAAGCTTGTTCTCTAGTTCCTTGACCTTCACCGGACAGTGTCAGTTCAGGTTATCCCAGGAAAATAAAGTATAAACAAAACTATATTAGTCGTAGACCAAGTCAAAAGCAACCTTTTGCTGAAGAGCATTGCAAATATCTTCCCTCCCCTTTAATCTATCTGAAAGTTGTGAGACTTGCTTCTCTGACTGGCTGTGCAAGGTAGACTTCAATTCAAGTTGGCCTTCGAGTTCTTTAATTTTCTCTTGCTGGTTTTTGTAAATATTGTCTTTGCCTCTTGCCTTGTTCTCTAGGATTTGCAAGTTTTCTTCTAGTTTTCTTAGTGATTCATCTTTTGATTTAGATTCCTGCCTTGCTTTATCAAGCTTCAAAGGACAAAAGGAAAAACAACAATCTATAAATCAGATATTTAATCATAAAAAAGTTAAATATATTTATTGCAAAAAGCACCAACTGAAAAATCATGTCAAACCCACCATCACTTTTATCTTCTGAAGCTCTGTTGTATCGATTTGCTTCCTCACAGGCCCCAATTCAACGCCTCGAACTCTAGTAGCAAAGTTTAATGAACTCAAAGTCTCACTCAAGTCATGCTCTGAAGGGCTAATTTGCACAAACATCAAAGTTTTGGAGTCACCCCCTGTAATACAATTATGAATTTATCAGATTGTGTATAGGCTTAATAGTTTGCAATCCACATTGATTTGGATACAAAGCCAAAACTTAGACTCCAAATTTATGGACGCTAAAAACATTAGTTATTCACCTAATGAATCTTGAAGTAAATGTGTCAGCTTAGAATTCCTGAAAACAAATAGCAGAAATTATTAGAAATTAGTAGTATTAAGGTGGAAGGATAAACACTAGGTGAATCCATAAGTGTTGACCTGTATGGAATATGACTACTTTTAGTTGCTAAAGCATATATAACATCTCCAAGGGCAGAAAGAGATCTGTTGATATTCTGAGCTTCCTTTAGTCGATCCCCTTGCGCATCAGTTTTTGCCAGCCTCTCACTGCCTGCCAGGTCCACGAGCCAAAGCTTGCTTTTGGTGCATTCACCATTCATCAAGTTCTTTGCTTTTACCATTACACATAGCATACTGATTAAAATGCGAAAAGTCAAGGTGTTATATGGCAAATCGTTAATGGGAAAGAAGCTTCTAATGATCAAGAAAAGTGAAGGAAAATAACAGAGCCTGATACCAGTGAGACCGGCTGCTATGCTCATTGAAATTATTGGATCCTACAGCTCTAGCATTGCTTCCAGCCTGCAGCACATCCCAGACTTCCCTTAAGTTATCAACTTTAGCTTCTACTATCCCTGGAACATGATGAGACCCTTCAGAAGATTGTTTTATCTCCAACCTTGCAATGCAAAAAAAAAAAAAAAAAAAAAAAAGAGGAAGAATTCAGTTTTCTGTCTTTTCATGCAATTTTTCCTAGCACAGTGACCTTTCAGCCACTGACTTTATGCTGTCAACTCATATAAGTTCAGCAATAAGTTGTTCCTGTGCAGAGTAACTGTACTTACTTCTTTGATGTTGGAGATGTAGCCAACAAGTCCCTGATTTGCTCATTATAGACTTCAAGCACACTAACAGATAAACTATATGTAAAAGTTTCACTCCTTTCTTTGGCAATTTTAAATAATTGCTCAAGAGTCCTATAATTGACCCCCCTGTTTTGCTGAATGCCCTCCATTGTAAATGTCTTTCCTGTCCCCGTTTGACCATATGCGAAAATACAAACATTGTACCCATCTAGCACTGAGATCACCATTGGCGAAGCATCCGCAAACACATCAACTATAGAAATAAAGACAGGTTCAATATTCACATGGTAAATGCTAACAGTGCAGCAACCAAATGTAAATGCTCCACGAATACCTTGATTATCCCTTGGCGTATAAACCCGATCAAATTTAAAGGTCTTTCTGGAGGAGCCACCTGTTAGAATCCCCAGATCTCCATCCTTTGCTGTATCAAAGTCAACAACTGTTACATGTCCAGCTGATATCTCCTTCTCACTTAATGGGCGACACCGGCAGAATACCCTAATATTTCCTGATATTTGACAGAAAGAATTGTTCCTTTCAAGTCAATTCCCCGTATAATGAAGTCTAGAACCACTTAGGAAAGATAAAGAAGAAAATGCATGCCTTTAGCCTCCTGAATTTGGTTGTACAGCTCCTTTCTCTTTGCTTGCTCTTCGCTATACTTTGTCTTGAGATCCTCACACTGTGCAACTGCAGAGTGATTCTATGAGTCTATGCAAAAGGATAGTACAAACTAGTGCAAACAATTAACTATGATTGGCGTGGTTCAAACTTACCCAATGCTTGAACTCCCGTGACCATTTTATTCAACTCAGGTATTGAATCAGTACATTCATGTGCCTCGCCAGAAAGCTGAGCATGCTCTTCTT
Organism: Jatropha podagrica; assembly: GCA_947857235.1. NCBI lineage: Eukaryota > Viridiplantae > Streptophyta > Magnoliopsida > Malpighiales > Euphorbiaceae > Jatropha > Jatropha podagrica. Next base: position 231,246 of record CANUEP010119714.1, on the reverse strand, counting down.
TCATTATCTAGACATAAAATAAATATATGATCAAAACCCAAGTAATAAAGACAAAGAATGGACATAAAGATAAATTTTTACTTGTCTTTCATAAAAGAGAGGCCATTACTTACCTTAATTCTTTCTTGTAAATTCTTGACCGCTCCTGCCCAGTACTTTTTATCACGTTCATACATGCTGGTGATATTCCTCAGGTTTTCAGATTGTTTCCCCACAGTTTGATCTGCCAGAGGGGAAATTGATAAAAAAAAAGATTAAAATGTAACATAAATTTTACTTTTTCTTTAGGATAACCCAGGAAGTCATCCTAGTAAGAGGCTGACTTAAACAATTAAACAAGTGATCAATATTAGGAACGTTCAACTAGTCCAAGTATGATACTCATTTTCTAGCTAGTGCTGTTAAGGTTCAGTAAGTGGCTTGGGAATCAGGATAATATCACTCGAGAGTTTTGAGTTCTCCCCCATTAGATACTGTTAAAATTTAGAACGTACACATCAGATTATTTGAAATCAAAGAGTGTTCACAACCAAAACAATAAATTATATTAAGCAAAAAAAAAAACCAAGAAAATAAATTGGCAAGTTAGAGTTTTACACGATCAGCAAAATTACCTAGAGAGCGTGTCTGAAAGGTCTTGTTATCAAGTTCCATTCTGACATTCTCCAGCTGTTCATTTGCAGCAGTCAATGACATCCAAGCCTCGTGGCATTCATTTGTCTTACGCTCACACTCAGTAATGAGTTCTTGTATCTTCTTTTCATATTTCTCCGTAGCTTTTGTTCGCAGGAGTTTCTTCTGCAACTCGCGAAATGGAAGGTCAAATAAGCAACAGTCAAATACTTCAAAGCTGAAATCTTTTCATATGACATGCGTCTAACCTGATCTGAAGAAACTTCTATTTCAGCAGCGCAGTTGTTGCATTTTAGATATTCTTGTGACATATGAGGAACTGCAATCATTCACAACAAGAAAAATTGAAAATTTTCTTTAATCTGCTCTGACATTCTTGGTCCCTAATGGATAGACATAACCACATAATACTAACTGTATCACCTGAAAATTTTGGTGCTTTCCTTATGCAAAGTCCGCATACAGCTGGGCTTCCAATAATTTGTTCAAATCTTATCACTAATATTCCGTCCTCCTTCACTGAGACCCTTGAGTCAACTAACTGCAATGGCTTATTGGCTCCAACAACAGAAAAGATATCAAATTCTGACAAGACCTGCCAAGTTCCCCAAAATAAAGAAAATCTTTGAGCATATATTTCATGTATACCCCCCTCCCCCACCCAAAAGCAACCTATAAATTGTCTTTTGCTTAATTAACTTGCCTTGTCTTCCTGTATGAATACATTAAACACTCTCATCCCTTTAGGCCCATTTGTGTTTATAATCTCTGCAAAATGAAGATCAACAAAATAGCCTCCAGAAGGAAGGTTGTCGAACCGATAGCAAAAGTTACCCAATCTCGCAGATTGATAAATGAGCGGGTAATCTCCAGCCTCGTTTATAAGCTCATTGGTTCTTAAAACATTTCCACCTTCAAAATTGGTGTCACCAATAAATTTTACAGTTGAATCAGCTTCAATCGGAGCTTCGCCTCCAGCATTTACAAACATCACAATATCATCTGGTTCAAGAAATCACTTAATGATTTTAGAAACCATTGTATTTCGTGAAAAGAATACTAAAACACCAAAATTAACAGAATCTTGCACACATTTGCAAAAGTAAGCTGTTCCCCTAAATTTCACACTAAAATCCAAAAATAGAACGGTTAATCATATACTATTGGAAGTATTTAACTAATCAAAAAGTAGATAACATAAGATTTTTGAGTGTCTAATTTCTTTCCCCGGCTATAATTTCCTCGTCAATCAGAAAAGGTAAAACTTGCAGCATAAATAGCATTACATAGAACCGAAAGTATTAACCTGTGCAATTGGATCTACAAAACCCAGATGGGATTAGTCTTGAGTTGGAGTCACAAACCATAGAATCAACCAAAGAATCCCAATCTCCATCCCTTGAAGAATCTTTGCTTTCTGGGTCCAGCTTAACATCTTTCTCCCTCTCAAAAACCCTAGAAACGGAGCAAGTTGGGAAATGAGTTTCTGGTTCTTGGTAGAAATTGGTGAATTGGCTATTCTCCATAAAGATCAGGGCTTTGGCGAGCGTTTGGGAAATGGGAACAATGTTTAGAAACAGTTAAAATGGGAACTTTCTTGCAGCGAGAATTAGTTTAGGGTTGGAATAAGAGGAAAGAAAGCAAATCTTCGGTCTTCTTGCGTTTTCGAGTGCTTGGGTCGGAAGACGTTCAAATTTGAATTTCTAGGTGACCGTTGGGAGGCATTACCGTTAGTTGCCTTTTGTGACTTGCAAATTTTATGTGAAGCGTAGAGAGAGAGAGAGAGAGAGAGAGCGCAAGTTCTAAAAGGGAGCGTATTCGATATGTCCCCCATATATGGGTTCGTATGATTAACCAAACAAAAAAAAAATTAAAAATATACAATTTTCTATATTTTGTTAAATAAAAATATCTATTTTTAGCAAAATATAAATATAATATGTAAATATTTTCCAATAAAATTAAATTTATAATTAATTTTTTGACTGGTTAATTTCTAATTATTGATTTTTTAATTAAAAAAAATAATATAAGTGATGATAATTAAATAAATATACTTACTTTATAAAAATTGCAATGTGAACTTTAACATAGTGAAATATTTTTGGATAATACATATAATCTTTTTAAGATAAATTAAATTTAGTTATTTAGAATTAAGCATTTATAGTAAATAAATATAAATCATTTAACCTTTATTAATTTTAAATTTTGTCTAAATCGCAAATACATTTTTATTATCAAGGACTAAACTATCATACCGGACATATTTGGTCAAAATTTGACATATGCAATGAAATTAGCCGGTTTGAACTATCCATTTCTATTTGACTTTTAATAATAAATCATAATGTGTCCATGCATTTTCAAAAAATTAAACGAAATATATAATATAATAAATCATAAATCTGCCGTTTGCGTTCGACTATATATATAATTTATAAATTTTAAAATTTAGATAAATTTTATTAAAATAAAAATAAAAAATACCACAATTAATACAATTTATTGACTAAAAAAATATTAAAATTGAGCAAATAATTTTTTTCTACCTCGAACTCGAACGTGTTTTTCTTATATATAAGTTATAAAAGCACCACACACCCTAATTATCTTTTTGAAAAAATAAAAATAAGAGATGAAAAGTATAAAAATTAAAATTTAAGCTATAGATGTAGATAATATAATTTTTTACAAGCAATTCAAATTTAATATTTAGATAATAAAATTAAATTTTAAATGATAGGATCAACACTTTAAATATAATTGATTAGGTGTTTGGATTCTTAATATACTAAAATTTATTTTATTATTTAAATTAAATAAAAAAATCCTAGAATTTTTCTTTCACACAAAATAAATCTTATGTCTTTTTTTTTTTCTTTCATGCATCCAGTCCTTTGAAAGCTTTTGGATTTTCAAAAGCTATATATATTTTAGCTTTGCGTATAGCAGACGATGCAAAACAAAAACAATGAATAAAATCTCTACCATAAAATAAAAGCATATATATATATTATTATGTTATTGATGATAACTAGTTTAAAATTTTTTACATTTTAAAAATGGAAATATTATAAAACTTAGTTTAGATTTTAAAAGTTATCAGTATGGTTGTTAATTTCAAAAGTTAGTTTAGATAGCAAATATTAATTTATGAAAAAAAGAAAAATGAATGCTAAAAAATTATTAAAAATTTAAATCTAGAAATAGTTTAATATGTTTTAAAATAATTTTTAAAAAATATCGCTTCTTATTTAATTTAGTTTGAATAAATAATATAAAATTTAGGCATAAATCCAATAAAAATTAAATATTTTAAAAAAATTTCATCGAATAAAATATACGTATCAATTTATCATAAGATTTTTTTACACATAACGACATTAGAAAAGGAATTTTAATGTTACTTTCATTAAAAAAAAGTACTATAGGTGAATTTTATGATTTAAATGGCATTACATTGAAAAAAATAAATATTTAATTGTAATAACAATAAATAAAATGTTTTTATACAGATCAAATACGCTAATAGTTATTACATAATGGCTTAATCACTAAAAAAACCTGAATTTATGAGTGTTTTTTTTCAAATTTGACCAATATTTATAATTTTGTTAATCAATACTATATACTTATTTTTTTTTTTGTCAATTGTAGCCTTTATCTAGAATTTGTCAATGTTTGATGATGTATCCGTTAATAGGGTTCAATTTTTTCCATATCACGTCCATGTAGATATGCCACGTAAGAAAACTAACTAAAAGCTTAATCATAAAAAAGTCTAAATTTATGAATTTTTTTTAAATTTGGCCAATACTTTTAATTTTGTCAATACCTTATATTTATTTTTCTTTATCAATTGTGGCTTCTATCTAGAGTCTGTTAATATTTACTGATGTGTCCATTAATGTGGTCCAATTTTTTTTCAGATCACATTCACGTGGACATGTCACATAAGAAAGTTAATTTGAACATAAAAATACATTAAACGATATCGTTTTGTAATAAGATACTATTTTCAGTATTTTCATATTTTGCTTGTTATCTTTTTAGGATAAATAAATGTTAGATTTTTTATATGACTTGTAAACCCAATAGATGAGTTCTTATCTGTCAAAATATATAGTCATATACAAAAAAATTAATGTCTCAATTTACTTTAAAATTGATAAAAAAATAAAATCAAAATACTTAGGCTTAATCACAAAAAAAAGTCTGAACTTGTGAGATTTTTTTTTTAAATTTAGCCAATACTTTTGATTTGTCAATTAATACCTAATATTAATTGTCAAAATTAAAAGTATTGGCTAAATTTAAAAAAAATTCATAACTTCAGGTTTTTTTTGGTAATTAAGCCTTTAGTTAGTTTTCTTACGAGATATGTCTAAAAATTGGACCCCATTAACAGATACATCAACAATATTGAGATATTCTAGACAGATACTACAATTGACAAAGAAAAATAAATACAAGATATTAATTGACAAAATTAAAAATATTAGCTAAATTTGAAAAAAATTTATAAATTCAGATTTTTTTTGTGATTAAGCCTTACATAATTTATAAATTGCAAAATCATACATTAAAAGATCATCAAATTAAATACGTTTCATAATTCCATCACCATCACTACATTGATCAAGCTCGCATCTATAAAATACTTTATATTATTTGCAAATAATTCATTTCTTTTTGTTGAAAGTATATTGTGATTTTCTTTATATTAAAATAGATGTCTACATAAATTCTATTAAAATATGAAAGTAAAAAAAGTGAAAATGAGGATGTTGGTAAAAAAAAAAAGGAATAAATTATACTTAAATGATGAATTTGAGAGTATAAGCATCAGAAGGAATAAAAAGATAAAAAATATAAAAAACTGTAACTTGTGCTACCCCAAGGTATTGGCAGGAGCCTTTTATAAGTTCATCTGGATTTCCTTCAACTGGTTTTGCCATTTTCTGTACATGATTATTGCACTTTGAGAAAAAATGACTCTGTTTGTTTTACTGAAAAAATCTATCCGAGTGATGGTTTATGATTCGCAGGTTTGAATACTGAAGCTTACGAGTGCAGGTTGTGGGTATAAGTATAATGAAGCAGTTGGTGACCCATCATATAGAAAGTTCAAATAAAATCATCAACAACAGTTAACAGCGTAATTCAACATAGTCAGTAAAAAAAGGAGAGGACGAAATTGAATTACCCTTGGATTAGTATATTCAACATAGATTATATATTTATATTATAAATTATAGATTAAAATATAATATTTTATGCAAACTCAAATTTGCAAAAAATTTTAAATTGAAAAAGAAGTGATATTGATCGCAGTAAAAAAAAAGAAAATTTTTTTTCCCCCGACAATCATATGAAAATCCCATATAACTAAATAAGGCAACTTCATACTGGGAATTTTCTTTCCTTTCTTATTTCCGCAAACGCAATAAAAAATTTCCACCAAAACCCTAAGCTTGCTGACTGCCGTTGCTCCTCCGTCATCAATCGCCAATATTATTTTCGGGTTATCAGATTCCATCCATTCAACGCGGGCATATTCTATTTGTCTCATTCAATTGGGACTACCGGCGTAGAGACTCTCATCGAAGTTTCGCAGGTAGCCCACCAAACAAACAGAAGGAGAAGATGATGGTGATGATTGTGTAGTGTTAATGCAGAAGTATAATTGGTGCTCTTTATATGCGATTGTGAAAAAAGAAAAAAAAAAAATTTCAATGTTAGTGCTCTATTTTCTGTGTTTTATACCTACCAAATTCAAAATCTAGCGTAAAAAATGGAAACAGGAACTCAAATGGGGTGTATGGGTCAGTATAAGATGCTTCCTCCTGAACCAGGAACATTTCAGGATCGTGAAGAGCTAATCAAATATGTCCGTGATTTTGGGGCCAATCAAGGTTATGTGGTAACAATTAAAAAGTCTAGGAAAGATAGGAGAGTGATTCTTGGTTGTGATAGAGGTGGTGTTTATAGAAATAGGAGGAAGATTGAAGAAAGTCAGAGAAAAAGGAAAGCTTGTTCTCGGCTTATCAATTGTCCGTTTGAAGCAATTGGGAAGAAGGAAGACGATGTATGGGTACTTGCCGTTAAAAATGGAGAGCATAATCATGAGCCTTTAAAAGACATGTCAGAGCATCCTTATAGCCGTCGTTTCTCTGAAGAGGAAGTTAGGCAAATTAAAATGATGACTGAAGCTGGTATTAAACCAAGACAAGTGCTAAAAGCTCTTAAACAAAGCAATCCAGAGCTGCAGTCAACACCAAGGCATTTGTATAACCTCAAAGCTAAAATCCGTCAAGGGAATTTATTAGGTCAGACTAATTCAAGACTTCATGAGAACTGCTTTGCATGTTTAATTTTGAGAAAATATATAATTAGTAGAAACTTGAATTTATATAATTCAAGACTTCTATGAAACATTAATTTGCATTCCTCTTCACGTTGTGGCAATTGTGAAGTTTTTTTTTTTTTTTTTAAATCTTTTGCAGAGAAAACTGTAAAGTCATGGAGACCTAACAGGTCTGTTCCTGTAAACACAAGCACTTCCACAAGTGGAGGGTCATTAGAGCAAAACAACCACCCTGTAGGATACGATATATTTGAATTGTTATACGTCTTCTGTCTTTTAAAATCAGCTATTGAACTTATTTGGCCTAAAGTCTTATCCTGCTAAACAATTGCAGCTGAAAGTTCCTAACTTTATTGGAGGAAAATTTGTGGAGTCGCAAGGGTCTTCTGTCATTGATGTGATAAACCCTGTAAGCTAAGAATACTGCATCATTTTTTCCCCCCTTTTAACATTAATGGACTTCAGTATAGTCCAGGTTTTGTTCGAGTTAGAAAAGGTTTCTTGTGTTCTATTAACTGCCAATGAACTTAATTTAAATTAGGCTACACAAGAGGTTGTTTCTCAAGTTCCATTAACCACGTATGAAGAGTACAAAGATGCAGTTATTGCAGCCAAGAAAGCTTTTCCTTCATGGAAAAATACCCCAATTTCCACTCGTCAACGAATCATGTTCAAATTACAGGAGCTTATTCGCAGGGATATGGTTAGTTTACTAGCATTGTTTTGGTAGACATTTTTAAACCAGTATTTGTTCTTAGATTTTCTGTAATTTTTTTTATTTTACCCAGCCGAAAATTTAATTTCAGGATAAGCTTGCAATGAATATTACCTTAGAACAGGGTAAGACACTCAAAGGTGCCCAAGATGATGTACTCCGTGGTTTAGGTCAGTTTTAACAGATATTTCCTATTGTCGTTTTCTTATATGTTTGAGAATATTAATTACAATCTGATCCTAGTTATTGAGATTAACCTCATTGCTTATTTGTATAGAGGTAGTTGAGCATGCTTGTGGAATGGCAGCTTTGCAAATGGGGGAATTTGTTCCTAATGCTTCTAATGGAATTGATACATACTGTATTAGAGAGCCACTTGGAGTTTGTGTTGGGATATGCCCTTTTAACTTCCCATCAATGATTTCCTTGTGGGTATGTGCTGTGATTTTTAGTTTTTTCCCTTGGTGATTGTTTTTGTTCATCTTTTCTCTTTTTCTTCCTAGATTCTTTTAGTGAACAACATTGCCCCTCAGCTTTTGAACCTGTTTACCACTTTCTCGCAACCATTCTTTGGCTGAATGGATTATTCATTGCAAACTTTATATAATCTAGTTTCTGCATGTTCTATTTTCTTTTATTTGTCAAAATATGAAATATGAGTGTTATATTGTTACTTTAATACATTACAAGTTAAAACAAGTAAAGAAAGAAATGTTGCTTGCTGTTCTTCATTTTTGCAGATGTTCCCCATTGCAGTCACATGTGGAAATACTTTTGTTCTTAAGCCATGTGAAAAAAATCCAGGTCAGTTTTACCCGTTCAATATTATGTTTATATCTCTTCCTTTTATGATGCTTCTATTAGATATTGGATTCTTGGAAATAGCAACCTCTATTGGCTAAGATGAATCATTGAGAAGTGAATTCATTTTGTACATGAGACCTTTAACTTGGAATTTAGTTTCTATTGTGGGTGCATGTTAACCATCAGTGTGAAAGCATGTGTCTGGGCATTTTAAAAAAATGGAACGATTCATTGCACAAGGATTTTCTATAAAAATCTTTGTTTTAGAATAAGGATCAAGACAAATTAAACTTGCACCACATGATCTTCTTGAAATAAGGTTAGAATATTTTCCAGTACTAATTCAGTTGGAGGAATTTCTAATCATGGACATTTGCTACTGAATTTGTAAACATTATCAGGGGTAATTTATACATTGAGGATTCAAGATTCATGATCATACATATTCACTCCCGAAAAATTTACTCTTGTAATCTAATCTGTAGCCCTAGTAATCTCCATACAAATTCTCTCACGCTGTATAGCAGATTAAAAATTGAGAATCAGTCTATCCCAGTGTTGGACACTTCATGTAAAACCAATGTCCTGTGCTACATCATTCATGAAGGATACGCAAGAATGACATTCCATCAGTAGCCACTAGCCAGGAGAAAAGATCATCACCATATCTTTTTTTTTTTTTTTTTTTTTAATGTAAAACATATCCCCAACTGAGAAGTCCATGGAAGAGAATACTTTCTCTGTATAATTGTCTGAGAACATATGCAGATAAGGAATTACATACTACCATACAGGCTTTTAGTCTTGCGTTATTGTTAGATACATTTAATTGGAATCGTGTCTTGCAACCAATGCATGTCAGTTGAATATCTCTTTGAATGTAAATGTGATTGGTAATATCTTTAACTCCATGCTGTCAGGGGCTTCAATCATACTTGCAGAATTGGCTATGGAGGCGGGTTTGCCTGATGGTGTCTTAAATATTGTTCATGGCACCAATGTAAGCTTTGTTTTGGGATCTTTTTATTTTTTATTGTTTTTGTCATTCACGTGATCCTAATGAATTTTATAGAACTATGAACGGAATGTTATTTATGACTTTGAGGTTTGCTATATGTAATTAGGGGTCCTTTCTCATTTTCTTTGATATAAATGAGAAGGGAAAGGTTCAAGAAAGACTAAAATCAGACATGGGTTGGGTGATTTGTGTTCTGTGAAGTACTTGTTGGTTGTTAATATTTTCATTACAATTCATTACTTGCTGTCACTTGAAATAAACTTTTGCAGGATATTGTTAATTACATATGTGATGATGATGATATAAAGGCTTTATCATTCATTGGTTCAGATATTGTAAGTTTCAGATTTTAACCTATCCTGCTTACTATTATATTTGTGCAATTAATGATGCAATGATATAAATATAAAAGTTCTCCATTGTTCACATGCATGCATTCTTTTTGGAGCTTACTGATCTTCAGTTATTGAAAATAGTATTTTAACTATTTGCTTTCATCTGTTGGATTGATTCTAATGCAATTTTCCTCTTAAAACGAAGGGTTATAACTTTTGATCAGCCTTATGCTATTGTTGCATATACTGTGTTCACTTATTTAATGCTTACATTCTTTTTTCCGGTTGTTTGTTCACCTGTTTCCAGGCTAGCAGGCACATACATGCTAGGGCAGCTGCTAGAGGCAAACGAGTTCAGGTTAACCCTCTCATTTCACTATATATGATGCACTCTCCCCCTTTCTAATGCACATATGCGAGTTCTTGTAATTTGTAGATTTTGTTGGAAATCCTAGGTCCTCTTAAATTTGGCTGTATAACTTATTGTTCTGTTGACTCCTTAGTCCAATATAGGTGGAAAAAATCATGCAATTATCATGCCTGACGCAAGCATGGATGATACTTTGAATGCCTTGGTTGCTGCTGGTTTTGGTGCTGCGGGGCAACGGTGCATGGCTTTGAGTACGGCTGTTTTTGTTGGAGGATCAATGGCATGGTATGGTGACTTGTTTATGTGAAGATTTATCTTGTTCAGTTATCTGTCTCATGCTGAGTAAACTAAATTATAAGGATTGGGATTTGGAAGTTGTCCTCCGAAAAACAAGAAAAAATTCATATTCACTTGTGTTTTGACACTTTTTTGCTCAACAAAACCCATGCCATGGTGGTTTGTCATTGTTTTTCTTTATGCACAAATTTTTGGAAAAGGGTTGAAATTTGTTGATCAGAATGCATCAGTGAAAAGCCAGACAAAAAATGTGGATTTTGTGATGACATTGGGGGCTAAAAAATGTAAGAGAAAAAGATGATGAACACAAAAAAGATTTTTCAGTTTATTTTTCATTCCCTTTCTCTTGCTTTATGAAAGATCGTACTAAAGATATTATACTATTTTATATCTCTGGACAAGTCTTTTTTTTTCTCTCCTCAATAAAAGAAGTTTTCAAGAATTTCACCTCTTCCATGATCTTCTAAACTATGCTTGATCTAATCTTTATCTGCTAATGATCTTTCCACCCAGTGATATAGACATCTCTAAGCTACAACCATGAATACTCAAGCATTTGTCCAGATATTTGAGGTTGGTTCATTGGGACAACAGATACAAGCATTGCTTTCTTCCTCAAGCTATCGTTGCTGCTATCATCTTTAAAGATTGAGTCAATGCTTGGCTCTGCTGTCAAGAGAAAACAACATCAAAAACTGTCTTTACTGTTCTAGGAGCAGTGAATAGCATAGTATAAGTTGATAAAAAGTTGGGTGGAGGAGTGGGGGGATTTACAGTGAATTGAACAATGTTGCTCTATTAGATGGTGTAGATGGCCTGGTCCAAATCAATTTTGTATTTTGCATCTGAGAAAATTTGTGTCTTTCTTGATTTTAACCACACGGCATACAGCGTCACCTAGAGTGTTTTATGAATATTTCCAGGGAAGATGAACTTGTGGAGCGTGCCAAAGCACTTAAAGTGAATTCAGGCACTGATCCTAGCGCTGATATTGGTCCAGTAATTAGCAAAGAGGTAAATATGCAGAGGCCTGAAGATATTTCTACTTAACTTGCTTGGTATGAAGAGAGTTTGGTTTGAGTGCTCAATCCCATTGTATGCAAATTTTCTTATGGCATTTTTGTGCTAGTTGATTCTAATGCAGTAGTTGCAAACTTTATTCTCAAATCAGATAGGATAGGAGGATACCTTATTCCTCACATGCATGCTCCTCTCTCTTTCTCTCTCAATGAAATTTCTGCAAAGGAAATGACTAAAAAGGCACAAATATAATTCACCTATATATACCGGCAGCAAGTTTTCCATTTTGATTGCCATGTTTCTCTTTTTTGCTTGATTAATTGAGTTACTTTGAAATTGTCTTGTGTTTCATCCTAAATGGCAATTTTGTGATTGCTAATTTTGCAGGTAAAGGATCGCATAAGCAGATTAGTTCAGAGTGGTGTTGACAGTGGTGCTAGGCTTATTCTTGATGGAAGAAACATTGTGGTATAGTACAGAAAGACACAATATTTATCAAATGAACTTCTTTTTCTTGATTGTATCTGTGAAGGGTTTATTTTGCTCTCTTCACAACTCTCTTGGGACTCTTTGAAATGATTATATTCTGTTGCATTTATTGTGCAATGAAAAATTTTGCATTTTCTTATTAGTATTTCTATGGTCTCTAATTAGATAAGATCTTTGATTAGGGGCTGATGATTCACTGAAGAACATTTGGCAGTCTTTTATATTCTATTATTACTCAATGGAAGCTTATGTCGAGTTCCATATTGTAGGTTCCAGGATATGAGAAAGGAAGTTTTGTTGGTCCTACAATCTTATGTGATGTTACTGTCAACATGGATTGTTACAAGGTATGTTTCAATGCTTAAACTTTGTTTTGCTACAGAAATGAATGGGATTGGGCAATTTATGATTCTCAGTTGAAGAAAAGTTAAACCAAAGAACTTGCCTTTTGACAGCAATGTTTGTGTTGAGCAGGAAGAAATTTTTGGCCCTGTTCTACTTTGTATGCAGGTACCCTGTAATTAGTATTTCTCATGTTTTCATGTGAATGCTATGGAGACTGGTTAACTATATTCCTCTTTTTTTTTTTACACTGGCAGGCTCACAGCCTAGAAGAGGCCATAACCATTGTGAATAGAAACAGGTACTAACTCAGGCACCCACTTGAGCATGTTTTTAATTTCTTTATTATTTAAAGTTGTACATGTGATAATTTACTTTCATGGTGAATTTTAAATTGTTTCTTCATCATGCTTTTCTCGCTAGAGTTTAATTAAATATTTACTGTGGAAGGCTTTTCTTACCTATTTCATGAAGAATTTTTACAACATTTTGACTAAGAATAATTGCTTTTTAATATTGAAGTGCCATAAGGAATTGCAACTCTCAGAAATGTAGTGTTTAAAATGTGGGAAAAAGATAGCATTGGTTTGATGTGTTTTGTATGATATCTGGTAAAATGCATGTCTGCGTAATGCCTCAATGATCCTAAAATTTTTGTCTCATTTTGAATTCATATAAACTTACTTTTGGCAGGTATAGGAATGGTGCATCCATATTTACATCATCTGGTGTTGCTGCAAGAAAGTTTCAGAATGATATTGATGCTGCATTGGTAAGCTGGCATTTCTCTCCTTCTGGAACATAGGGATCCAACTGGTTCAGAATAAAGTGTTTGGCTTTTTCTGTTTTCACTGTCTAGAAGATCTCTTGAACCTCTAGTTAGTTCATTAGGTGGAAATTCTATGGGTAAACATTCTAAATCTGAAGAACTTAGTTTATGTTAGTTTCCACCGTTCGAGATGGAAAATGCTTTTTCTTTTTTTGTTGTTATTTTAATTTTTTTTTAGCTTTGGTGTAAAAGGGGGAATCAAAATCCTGGTCTCTGCATTTGATCGTGTTTGTCAATTATTGTGCTTAGATTTTGTGTTGAGTTCTCACTGATTGATCAGTCAACTGAAGAGTGGTTATTCTGCCCGAGTAGGATTTAGTTCAGAGAGAGCTTTTATTGCAAAATGAGATGTGCTTATGACAATCTCTGTGTAAGCCTGCCTATACAAATTGCATAATTTTTTTTTACCTGAAATGAGTATGACAGGTTGGAATCAATGTTCCTGTTCCAGTTCCAGTGCCAGTTTCGTCATCTAACGAACCAAAAGCGTCTTTTGCTGGTGATCTCAATTTTTGTGGTATAATTCCTTACACCCTACTTTGCCTGCTCTGGTAACAGTGCCCAATGGTTGGTTGAACGGTTTTAACAGGCTTTCCCCCCTTATTTTTTCTATTTCTAAATGGCAGGAAAGGCAAGTGTGCAATTTTACACGCAGATTAAAACAGTGGCACAACAGTGGAGAGGCTTGCCTAGCCTAGGAGTGTCATTGTCTATGCTTTCATCGTTTCATATGGAAGCAAGTCGAAGAGTTTCTTCGGTACCTCCACTTGAGAGAGATTCACCCAACCAATCACTTTCCCCAGATATTTCACTAGCATCAGATAGGGATTCACCGAAGTGTCGAGAGCTCCTGCAAGAAGATTTATCAAACTCAGGGACATCATCTATGCCTCAAATAGGCGATGATGATGTACCAAGCCAGGGGCCATCTCTGGTCTTGCCGGCAACATCTGAGCAGGATTTATTTGATCGGGAGAGATCACATGGTATACTTACTCCAACAGAGAGGAGCTCATCAAGCCAAGAGATGTCACTAACCATGCCTCAAACATCTGAAAGCATGTATACACCTCAAACATCTAGGTGGAGTGAAAATCCAGTGCTAACATCTCAGAGGACTGAAAGCATATCTTCAACTTCTCAGAGAATATACATTCAAACGTCTCTGAGAAATGGCAATGCTGGTCCATCTTCTAAGAAGACTGAAGCTGCAATGGCTTTAACTCCTGAGTGTTTGTTTGTGTCTACATCGCACGAGAGTGACAATATGTGTTCAATATCACATAGGAATAACAGCATGACTCATAGGAGTGATTGTACTGCACATCCAGCTTCCGAGAGGTTATATGACATGATAACAACTTCTCACTTGAATGACGCTATGGGTCAAACATTTCAAAGGACAACTGCAATCTTTCCAGCTTCCGAGAGGAGATATGTACCCTCTACAGCTCATAGGAATGACCATATAGGTTCAACATCTCAGAGGTCTGATATTGCTTCACATCCAGCTTCTGAGAGGATGTATGTTACCAGAACATCTCAAAGGACTGACAACATGATTCCAGCTTCTCAGCGAGCGAACGCTATGCCTCCGGAGAATATCTACATGCCTACAGTTGTTCAGAGGAATGGTGGAGTAGCACCAACATCAGAGAGGCTACATATGCCTTTAACATCTCAAAGGATGTATACTGACAACTCCGTAATGACAATGGATGATTTTCCTAGTCAGGGAGCTTCTCTGACTTTGCCAACATCTCAGAGAATATAGGATGCTAATCAATGTTTATTTATTTTTCATTTTAGGAACTTTGTAGACAGTCATGTGAAAATAGCAAATAAGATTTTTTTTTTTTTCCTGTTAACTTCTCAATTGCAGAAAGTCAAGTCAATTTTTCTAGTCAATATAAACTATAACACAGAAATGGTTAGATGGAAATAAATTTGTAAGGCTGAAGGATGTCAGGCCCAGAGCATATGCATGGAATTTATCTGGACTTGCTAGAAAAGGACCAAGATGAATACTTTATGTAACCCCCTTTTGAGCTTGTTAATAGGTGTACTGGTGAGGGACGCCCGACGGTGAAGCTCAGCCTGGCTTATACATAGCTCCTACTATGGCAGCAAAGAAGGGCTTTCGTATCAACTCTTATCCAAGTTTGATTTCGGACAATTCCTTTCTTCTATCTCTGAACTTGAAGGGAAAAAGAAAAACAGAGTTCTCAACTTTTATTTTGCCAAATTGAATCGTTAGATTATTGTTTACGAAATGATTAAATTCAATTCTGCAATTAACTATGTGATAGATCCAATATTGCCTAATGTCAAAAGATTTGTGTCATTTATTCTAAAATTAATCGGATATAATTTGTACAAAGTCACATTGTTTATATGGTCGTTATTTTTTCAAATTATTCAAGTTCTTAAAAGGTGAAGAAAAGTGGTCTGATATGAATCCTTAGGGCATTGGATCACTCCACTAGTAGTGCAAATGAACCAAGCCGAGCTCGAATAAGTTAGACTCGGAAATTCGTTAACATAGAATTTAATTGGTTTCAAAACTGGACGAGCTAAAAATTTTTAGCCTTGAGTTCAATTTGAAAAATTTTTAGTCCGAATTTAACTCGATACTCAAATAAGCTTAAAATAAATATTATATATAAAATTGATAAGACTTGACGAATTTTCGAGCTGAATATTTACACTCTTGCACTCTATTATTGGGACAATGATACTATTTTCAATTTCAATTATAGGAGAATAATACTAAAAAAAAAGAAAAGCATTTTCATAAAAAAAAAACGTATTATCTACATAACCTTCATAAAAAAAATAAGAATATATTTTTATATTTTCTTTTATCTTTTATCTTTTTCAAAAATTGAATTAAGATCCACAATTGGAATTGGTCTCCCGCTAAACGAACCAAACCGAATAATATCGAGCGTAACTCGACAGGTACATACTTCAAACTGAAGTTCTTTAAATTGAATTAAGAGTGAAGGCTCTATTGTAGAGCTCCGGTGGTGATTATGCACAGATTCTAGAGACAAAAGAAGAGGAAGAAATGCAGAACACATACATATCGTGGGTGCCAGCCGTTTCTCCTCCACCTCTGAACCTCTCAAATCCGAAGGCTAGGCTATTGACTGCTTCGCCAAATCATGCTCAAATTCAAGTTCAAACCAAAAAAACATCTGAATATCGTTATTACGATAGTGATGGGGATATTAATAGTTTGGCAGAGGTGAAGTTTCCATTACCATCCCATGTAAAATCCATAACAAGTACTTCAAACCCATTTGTGAAACACTGTGTCAAGCTCCGTCAGAGCTCGTCTTATCGCCATTCTCATGGTTCAGCTCTTGTTGTGGGTACTACTCCAATCAGGTATCTTTTCAGTTCTTTCTGAAATTTTTAACTTCCTTACATCTCAAATTTCAATGTGGGTATCACATAAATAAACTCCATTAAAAGCGTCCTGGCTAAATAACTCTAAAAGGTTGGCAATCGTTCTTTATCTTTGATTATTGTGGACATTCTTACTGCTCAAATTACGGGTATTCATATCATTTGAGCATGCCATAGGTGCATACTCTGTGATTTGTGCTAAATTTTTGTACATCTGGAATCCCTACTGCTTGTAATCACACTTGTACTAACGATATTATAAACATTCACTGGAACAATTTCGAATCATAGATTATGCAAATTGGATTCCTTGCTTCAAAGCTTAAAGGGGGCAACAACTTCTGGACTTTAGTAGCTTTTGCATATTGTTTGGATTAATTCAATATAAAATTCATTTCATTTCCATATGGCTTTAAATGAATTTTTATGTTTGGACTAACTATAGTGTTCATTTTAAATATGTAGCTTTACTAGGTTGTACTTAGAATTCATTAGTTTTAATGGCTTAATTCCTTGTTAAGTTGAGAGTCTATTTGCAAACTCTATTGATTTTGCAAGAATTCATTCAAGCGTATTCATTCCGCAGAATATAAATGTAATTCTAAATGAATTTTCATTTATATCAAACAAGCTCAAATTACATTAGCAATTATTCAATTGAAGTTGTTTTTCTTATTTCATTTGCTTTTCTGCAATTTCAGTCAACTTTAGCCCCACGTTTGTTGATTCTCATCTGGCTTGTGGTCACTGTAAAGGAGTCCTTAATACTTATGAGAAATGTACTCATACAGGGAGATATACAAATATCAGATGTCATTGGAAGAGAGGACTGTTGAAACAGAGTGTCTAATTCTTCTTGATAAAGCTAAGATTCCTGAAGGACTTGACAGTTCATCCAGTCGTACCCTGCGTGTGAGTGCCTTGGTGATGAAAAAGCTTTCACAATTGCAATCTACAGAATCTATTGAAGCAATTGCCTTGATGAAGTTCCCCACCAGCTACTTTGTTGTAGATGATCATGAAAACAATGCAGATTGTCGGAGATGGTTCCCAGTTCCACATCGAATTCTAGCTCTTGAGGGGATTCAGGTTATCCTAATTCATCTAGAACTGCTTTGTTTGGCTGATATAATGTTTCTTTTCTTCTTCCACTCAGTATGGGTCTAGAATATAAGGAAGAATTATAAAAAACAATTGAAGATAAAACATGTTGGGCCTAGGTATATGTAAACAATGCTTGCCCTAATTCTGCAGTGAGTAGCCAAGTAGTGATGCAACATATTAGTTGGCAAATTTAACAGTGAAGTTATAGGGGGCATTGCTTGATATTTTGGTCAAAGCCTTGGGCTTTCTGCCATGGAGAGCATTTAGAATCTGCAGTTACTTCTTTCCCAAAATATTGGGGGTGGGTCTGTATCCAAAGTCTATATACCAAAATCCTACTAAAGGGAAAGGAGCCAGAAGTAGAGGGCATTTTTCGTTCTGCATTTTTCCTATTTGACTGCAAAGGTTGAAAACTCAATTTCCTAAAGTGCTTTTGTCATTTTACGGAAAACGAACCCATCAAACCTTTTGTAAATAAGCCCTGGTGTATATAAAGCATGAAACTTTGTTGACTGGAACTACTTGTTATGCAGATAAACTGTAATCAGTTGAATCTCCTTGGACCATTACTTTCTCGTACTCAGCTTCGTAAATTTTCTTTATGTGATGATCGAGTCACAAATGCTATTTAGTTGTAGGGATTTTTTTTTTTTATTTTGACTGCAGGTTTTATTTTGAGGATTACCTAGACAATATATCACTAACTTACAAGTTTTGTTTGCTGCAGGATCCAGGTAACCTTGGTACATTAATCAGATCAGCTGTGGCATTTAGATGGGTAAGCAAGAACCTGCTTACTCCAGTTTCTTTTTCTTTGCAGTTTACAAAATCATATATCCTTTTTGCACCAATGATGATCCAGCTCGATTAAGATTTTCAACAAATGTTACAGCATGCATTCATCTTGGTCGGCCTGATAGTTTGATCCTCAGTTCAATTGAGCATTAATCCCAATTTAGTTGGATTGGCTTTATGGATCAATTTCTCCATTCTACTGTTTTAAAGCTACATAAAAAAAATGTCTACGGTTAATAAGCATATTTTTTTATTACTTAACCTAACAGTATCCAGGTCTGCCTCCAACAACTTCAATATGCTCAGCCTTCCATACCATTTCAATCTGATACAGATGCAAACGGTTTGGACTATCTGAAAATTATTTACATAATTGTGTTCATTGAACTCTACTTGCCACATGTGCCTATCAACATCAACAAGGCAATGGCTGCAGTTATTGCAACTTATCAATCTTTTTCTTGCAACTGTATAATGAGGATGCCCTCCATCTAATTTCCTTTTCTGATGTTTATTACAACAACTGCACTCCTTAGGTTTAGAGGCTAATTGAGTTGATTTTTGCTAATTTTTTAACTCGAAACAGAAGATCTAATACTGTGGCTGATGGCTAACAGGGTGGTATTTTTATACTTCCTGGCTGTTGCGATCCATTCAATGACAAAGCACTCAAAGCTAGTCGAGGAGCCTCTTTTCAGGTCCCTATAGTTTCAGGTAGTTGGCGTCATCTTGAAGCTCTCAAAGATGAATTCCAAATGAAAATGCTTGCTGGCCACCCAGCAAGTGATGATGAACGGAAACCAGTATCAGAATTGTCAGAAGGGCTTGCAGATTCTTTGGCTGATATTCCATTATGCTTGGTTTTGGGCAGTGAAGGGCATGGCCTTTCGGAGAAATCCATGCGAGAATGCCAGCTTATAAGCATACCCATGGCGAGAAACTACGAGTCTCTCAATGTTGCTGTTGCTGGTGGCATTTTCTTGTACATGTTACAGCCTAAAAACCGGAGAATTACTTAATGATTCATTTGTTTTTCTGATTCAAAATTGCTATATTATTTACACAAGTAGACGAGTTTTTGTTGCTCATCTTGCCAAATTTTGATGCATAAAAAATTTCAATTTTTTATATTTGAAAATTTAAACAAAACTGATCATTTTAAATTAAATTGAACCTAATTTAGTTTTCGGATTTTAAACGAAATTTGCTCACTATTACTAAAGAATGGCACGTGAAAATAAAATTTTATTTATTTAATAAATTACAAAATTAAAAAGAAATTTGTAATATAACCACATATTTGTTTTAAATAATTTTTTTTAAATTTAATAGATAACATATATTTTTCATAATTAAATTATACATATTTAGTATTAACTCTTTTATTATTATACAAAATAAGGGTAAGTCTCAATCAACGTTATTATAATTATGATTTTATAAGTCTCAAATTTAATAGGATTAATCTTTTTAGTCATGTCATTTAAAAAGTATTTTATTATTATATTTATTATTTGTTAAATTAATGTTAGATTTAATAGAATAATGTTTGTCCATCAAAATTAGTGACCCAAAAAGCAAATGTTGGATAGATTAAAATTCAGGAGGCAACTGTTAATGTTCACCGTCGATAACCACAGCCCAAATTATCCATGAAAGCAAGCAATATTATAATACTGACCCATTTGCAGATTAACAGATACTACTAAGCTGAGAATCCTATAAATCTAAAGCTAAAGAGTAAAAACTGAACTTCCTGAGCTCTCTCTCCAATCTCAACTCTTCACCACCACTACCATTTCGGACGGACACTGATTACTCTTTACCAGCAGTATATCCGGTAGTCTACTTCCAAATATCCCGGCGATGATGGCCGGAAAGCTTCATCAACAAGCATGGTCATACATGTGTCCTCTACAAGGTTCTCTCCTTTCTCTCGCAATCCTAACCCTAATTTCCTTCACTTACCTTACCCTTAACTCCTTGCAGTCTTCTTCGTCCATCTCTTCCTTTTCTCCTCCTGTGGTCTCCAGCCCCGTCGTAGACCAGCCACTTATACAGATAAAAGATCAAGGAGAACCATTTGACAATGACGCGAGAGGGAAAGAGGAATCGTCCGACGATGGCACGGAAGGCAAAAAGGAACCGTCTGAGGATGAGATGCCGGATCTTTACCACTCGCCGAAGATTTTCAAGTTGAATTATGAGGAAATGGAGAGGAATTTCAAGGTTTATATATATCCGGATGGAGATCCCAACACTTACTATCAAACGCCGAGGAAATTGACTGGAAAATACGCTAGCGAAGGCTATTTTTTCCAGAATATCAGAGAAAGTAGCTTTCGAACTGAGGATCCAGATCAGGCACACCTCTTCTTTATCCCGATCTCCTGCCACAAGATGCGAGGCAAGGTAAGGGTTTCCTTACTTAAACTTGATGTATTAATAATTACTTATTGTTTTTTGCTTTTTCTTCAGTAGAATGTACTGAATAAATTACAACTTAATGTACATAACTTGCTTACTTAGGTGTGAATGTTAATCAGGGTGTTCAAGTGGAGAGTTTTTAATGTAACTCTAATTCAAATGATATCATTTCTACTTAACTGATTATTAATTTACTTTCTGTGGTCCGTACTGAGTTGAGCAGGACAAGAAATTCCGCAAATTCTAAACTAATCAGAATGTATCTTCTTATTTGTAAATAATATGATGCTATTTAAGCAAATTGTTGATTTCTTTCTATATAAATTTGACTATGCAGTTCCAATGCTAATGAGTATTTTTATTGGATGATTATGGCAAAGCCTATCATTAAAAGATAGAAGATCCTATTTCCTTTTCACCTAAAACCTTGGCACAGATCTAAGTTAAAACTCCCTCACAAAGATCCAATGAAAAAGAATTCACAAAAAAGTTTCATCTGAAATTCCGAATGTTGGTCTTGAAATTCAATGAGAAACAATTGTTGCTTATTAATGTGATCGTTGTGGCTACTATTTTTTTTAACTTTTACCTTTGTCTGAATTAGTTCTATGCTATGACAGATAGTCATCTGCAATAGTTTGTTTTCCATATGAGGTATTCTTTTGTTTATGTTATCATGTTTTGTTTCATGACTTGTTCTGCATATAATTTAACTGCTGATACTTCTTTCTTGAGAAATTGTTGCCAGTTTGAAATTCAAACTGGCATCATAATAAAATTGGTTAAAAATATTGAATTGGTTGGTCGCTTTTTAAGTTCCTTCTTTACAAAATTGGGATCCTTTATGTAGTGGTATATGATGATTTTGTCATTGTGTTCAGGGCACATCCTATGAGAATATGACCATAATTGTTCAGAACTATCTGGATGGTTTAATAGCTAAGTATCCCTATTGGAACAGAACACTGGGTGCTGATCACTTCTTTGTCACTTGTCATGATGTTGGTGTAAGGGCTACTGAAAGAGTTCCATTTCTTGTAAAGAATGCAATTCGAGTTGTGTGCTCCCCAAGTTATGATGTTGGATTCATTCCACACAAGGATGTTGCTCTTCCTCAAGTACTGCAGCCTTTTGCTCTTCCAGCTGGTGGAAATGATTTAGAAAAGAGGTAACATCACGAAACATGAACTTGTGAACATGCTAGTCAGGTTATCCTGATTGTGACAGACTCTGATGTGTTTGCGACTAGTATGAGTTCATGTTATCTAATTCTAATGCTCAGTGCAATTTAAGAGCTTAGTTCACTTCTATTCTGGTTGTGTTGCCAACCTGAGTCCGTTCACTAATTTTGTCAAGGTTCTCTGAATCCCTACTCCACTTCCTCATTTCTATGTTAGTTTTTAGTCTCTTTCCCTTAGATATTTAGTTACTACATGGTAAAGATATTGTTACGGCAGCATTTGCACTAAAAATAACTGAGCAACAGCTGTTTTATCCCTTCATGGATGATGAATGCAATCTCTGGTATCTTTAACATGGATCTATGCTGTGATGCCTATGTTCATTTCTTGAGAATAGTTTTTCGAGTATCTTTTTGATGAGCGATTGTCTGTTTTAGTTGCTCCTTAGTCAATGAATGATACTGCTAGTGGATTAAACTATTTTTGAACAGGGTACTGTCTTTCCTTAACTTCTTTGCTTAACAAGAAGCATTTCTTTGCAGGAAAGTACTTGGCTTTTGGGCAGGTCATAGAAACTCTAAAATTAGAGTTACTTTGGCACGGGTGTGGGAGAATGATACGGAGCTTTATGTTTTGAACAACAGAATAAATAGGGCCACTGGAGATCTATTGTATCAAAAGAGATTTTACATCACTAAATTCTGCATTTGCCCCGGTGGTTCTCAGGTAAACAGTGCTCGCATAGCTGATTCAATCCATTATGGATGTGTTCCTGGTAAGTTCTGTAACTGGCAATCTATGTCTATTCCTTACACATATTGAAGGATAGGGTTAGTAAGCTTGTGTTGATTCACATCTTAGATGAAAGTCAGTGTTTTACATCTCTAGCCAAGATCTCTAACTACTCCTTTGACCCTCTCTTTCGAAAAAAAGGAGGAAACAATGATTGAAATGGATCTGTATTGAGATTCATATTTCCTTTTTTTTTTTTTTTTTTTCTCATTGCTTACCAGTGCACCTCTAGATATTTAAGTAGAGATTACAATCATGGTGCCTAGCCTTTAATAGTGTCATAGGTGCTAGTCCCTGTCATACCTTAAGGGCCATGAACACTTCTTTTAATTTTTTGTTTTTTAAATAGTTGGCAATATTCAGACTCTTCAATGCATTTCTACATCAACAGGGCGTGAAAGGACACACGATGATTAGCTTTCTATAATAACTGATTATGGCTTTTTTTGCTTTTTTTTGTTGTTTCCTAAATTTATGCATTTCATTTTTTAGGACCTCTTTAGTTAATGACCGTTTTACATCTGTGCTTCTGGACGTAGAATTGGAGAGTGGTTATTTGCTGCAATACCTGTCTAATGATACATGTTTGTTTCTGACTTTCTGTGGTATAATACTATTTTGAGTCATTTGAGCGATGTCAAATGCTTAGTCAAAAACCTGTCTTATTATTTTAGATTTGCAAAGAATTGTAGTGCACAAGTCTGTTTGAATGTCAGGTTTGTGCATTATTTTAAAATGTTATTTTATAAGTCATTTTTCCTCATTGTCTTGTCATTTCTTTTGCAGTAATCTTATCCAACTACTATGACTTGCCATTCAATGACATTCTTGATTGGCGAAAATTTGCTGTCATACTCAAGGAGCAAGATGTATACCAACTCAAGCAAATTCTGAAGGATATATCTGATGATGAGTTTGTTACACTACACAAGAATTTAGTCAAGGTAACTTTGCCTTTTTTTTTCTTTTTTTTTTTTTTTTAAATTAAGATATTTTTCTTAGATAGCTAGCCAGATAAGCAAGTTTAGATTCCATATGGTACTTTGGCATTACTGATGATAATTTTTCATGTCATGTTATATCAGGTCCAAAAGCACTTCCAGTGGAATTCGCCTCCGATTAAATATGATGCGTTCCATATGGTCATGTATGATCTCTGGTTGCGCCACCATGTTATCAAATATTAAGTGGACAATAGTTATGGCCAGTTGACTTTTGTATAACAATCAGATGTTGCATGCTAACGGCCTAAAAGGCTTGTAGATTCCCAGTCTCATACAACATGACCTTTTGGAAGAGATGTTGAAGCACAAGTATGTTAATGTCATTATTTGATTTGTTCTTTAAATTCACCTTCTCATCTTTTATATTTAGATATGACACTTCATTTCTTGTTCAAATACCAAATTCCATGTTTTCTTTCTCTCTTGAACCACTCAAAAACTTGGGAGGGGGAGGTTTGTGCAATTCTTGGGCAGGATTTATCCAAGAAATTAAGGAAGCAGCAAATATGCAAGCGATCTATTCCCGTTTTGGTCATGTCATGCGAGTATTGGCTGCGGTTATTAAGGTTAGGCAGAAGTCGTTCAAGTAGAACTTGTCAGCCTCAGTAGCTTTCTAGCATTCCAATGCTAATGAGTATTAATTGGCCGCCAGGTCTGGTCCGCACTTATTACATGCCAGCACTTAATTCAATATCTTCAGAACTTGCTAGAGCTCAGTATTGATGGGTGAAACTTAGATCCTAACGCCATCTTATAAAGAAAGCTCGCTATAGTGATTTGGCAGACTTTGCTGCTCACTTCTTTGGCTTGTTGGAAGTGAGGGGAGAGTAGGAAGGGAGATTCTATTATAATAGCCAAAATTGAAGTTACAGAGAAAATGGGGGGTGGTGAAAAAAGAGAGCAACTATTGAGTGCATTATAGCAATTCATGTCACAGGATTGTACTATGGCATTGCAATTGGATTAATTCATTTCATTGCAGTTTGATTTTTTAATTTCAGTACAATTTTGTGAATTCAAATTCGTAAAACTGAATAATAAATTGATTAGCTTACCGTAACCAAGCTCTTTCTTCTTCTTGCAATTGATGACGAAGGATTTGATTGTCATATTCTTTACTGTTCTAGGAAAGTGAAGTGATGATGAAAAATTACATTTTATAAAAATTTGTGTTTGTAGATTACATGTTTTAACAAGTTGTCTTAAAAAATAATTAACTCATTTCACTCAATAATAAAAAAGAGATCGTTAGACCGTCGATGGCAACTATTTTATTATTTCTCTAATTTAAAATTCATCATCATGTCATGTCATGTGTGTATACTGTAGTAATTTATTAACCTATGTAAGACTTAATTATTTGCAAGTCACGAGGGTTGCTACATAATAGTGAGCTAATTTCCTTCTCTTTAGTACTACTCCACTGAAAAACAATGCAAATAAATTTATTAAGTTGAATAAACTTAGACTGACAAATTATTTATTCATCTCTATTTTGAAATTTACGTCCAACCAATTAAAATATTTTTCAATTTGACTTTCCTAATTTTTCAAATTTATTTCTTAGCCCTCCATTTTTTCAAGAGATTATGGGCCCATAGTGCTTAGTTGCTGTCTGTCCATAGTTGTCTATTTAATTTCACTCATTAACCTTCTTTCTTTCGCTTTAGGTCTCCTGAAACCCGAGAATAAGTGTCTGTTCGGCAATTTCACCGTTTCTAGTACCTCTCAGTTCAGTTCAGTTCAGTTGTTAATTATTAGATATTAGTTGTTTATGGTTAATTGTTAATATAGCAGTTTAAAATAAAAATGTTCAATAAGAATAAAAAAAAAGATTATGTTATAGAAAACAAAGCAATAGACATTTTATGAAACACCTTCTTAAACTCTAAATGTTAAGATAATTGTGATATTATGAAACACAATAATTAATTAAAATAATATTTTAACTCAATCAAAATACTAAATATCACTTCAAAAAACTCTTGCAATGAGTTGCCGACAAGAAATACTCCATTTTCTTTTAAAATTCAAATATGTGGTAAACGTTTTTATATATATATATATATATATATATGCACACATATTTACAATTCAAAAAACGTGTTTATATATAAAGTGTATATAAATCATAGTTTAAATTTGAAAGGAGTTTGGACTAACAATATTATGAATTCAAAGGGCTAATTTGGTTTAGCTATTCATACTAATTGATAATCGATAATGATTATTTATAGATTTATAACTGTTAGTTGGCGGTTAGCCGATGAACATTGGTGTTTAGTAAAATTTCAGTAATTATAGTTATAAATATACAATGGCATCCATTAAGACTAAGTCTGTTTCTATAAAATAATTTGTAAATAGATATTTTCTATAATTTCCATTTTTCGGAACATTTTCCTAACTTAAAACTAGTCTTTTTGGTCCACCAAGAAACACTCCACATGTTGATGAGGTGCAATTATGAGTCCGCAGTCTTTATGAAAATGTCAAAAATGTGTCGTGTGGCTTTTTTTTTTTTAAAAAATAAACGTTTAAAATAATTTATTGACAGATCCATACTATTAAAAATATATTTTACATGATATTTTTGCAGCTCGATTTTTTTTAAATAATCATTAAATTATTTTAATAATATATTTTTTAAGATAAATTAAAGCTCATGTAATTTAAAATATATATTTTAAACTAATCATAGTTCTTATATATTGTTAAATTATCGATATACACTGTATTATTAAATAATTTAATTAAAAAAATTAAATCACATTATTAGACTAAATTAATCATCATTATAGTGTTTATAATACAAGAATGCATTTAAAATAAAAAAAATCTAATTATTAAATTTATCTTTAGTATAGATTGCTTATGAATAATATAACAATGTAAATGGATAGAAAATTAAATTTTTTTTTTATTTCTTCTCTATTCAAAGTTACTCTTCCAGAAAAGGTTCTCTCCACACTCTTAATCACTTAATCTTAATATCAACTTATTTAAAACCCCATGATCGTAGCTGAGTTCAACAATGGCAGCCTTTGCATTTTTTTTTTTTTTTAAAAAAAAAATATTCACTGTCATTGGAATCTATACTTCATCTAATTTGATTGGTTATGTATAGAAAAGAAAAAGAAAAAGAGAGTAATCTATACATATAAGTCATGTTTGAATGAATTAAATACATCAGAATAAGCCATGCAGTGTTGAAATTTGTTTTGATACAGAAATGGACTCACAGAATTCTAATTTAAAATGAATAACCTCTTAATAAATTTGAATATATGTATTATCTGGCAACTTCATTTGTACTATCTATCAATTTGAATAGTCAATATGGTTGACGTCGTCGTTTTATTCAGATGTAGAAAAATATAGGATCACACAATTTTGAAGTCTTTGTCTTACTCAGTGTTTCTTCTGTACCTGTAAGCTTAAATTAATTCTACCAAACACTATATATATATATATATATATATATATATTTGTCGACTTCACCATTGCATCTTCAAAATCCAAGTTTTGGACTTCCAAGCAACAACATTCAAACATGGAGGTCAAGTGAGCGAGTCAGACATGGATAGCTTGAAGAGGGAAATCAAAGGAGAAACTTGAATGAGCAGAAAAGAAAAATATAATTAAAAAATAAATAGTCAATTAATTAATTATTATTCTTTTTCAAAAATCGACCGGCACTGTCAGTCAACTTGAGATTTAATTAAATTATATATATTTTTATTTTTTAGTTACAAAGCATGAGCACACAAATAAATATATACATCTTTCTTGAATATTATTATTTTGTCTCATTTAGATTAAGCAATAAACTAATGACTGATTCAAGAGGATAACACAGCCGCCAACAACTTCCTTTTTATTCTCATCCAAAGCTTATTCTCTGCGAGGTTTTCATATATAAATTTTTATTAATTTTAAATTTTTTTCAATTATAATATTATTAATGATTTTTTTTTATTATTATAATGTAATTTTATTTGAATTTGCTGCTTATTTTTTTATTTTTTCTTTCTTATTATAAATATTAAATAATTTTTAGTATAAAATACTAATTATGGTAGGTTTTTTTAACTATATTTGTTTCAAAGCCATATTTTAAATTTTTTTTATATATTATTCAAATCACAATTAAATTCAACTAATCTTTTTTGAATATATAAATAAATTCAACTAATCTAAACTATATAACAAATGTTTCAACTTGAAACCATTTAGTGAGTTGTAATTTAAAATTTTAAAATAAAAAAATATATATCATATCATTCATCATATTTATTAAGAGGTTTATTATATAAAATTTTTATTTAAATTAATTTTAAATGACTTGAATTGAAATCAAAACATTTAGTACTTTATTTAATTAAATTTTTATTATTATTAATTTTAAATGATGATAAATATATTGATGCTAAATAATTATTAATTATTATATACTGATTATGATAATTAATTACAACTAATAAAAAATTAAAAAATACAATCTTATTTGGTTGTATGGTTATATAGTTGTGCTATGCGTAGTTAATTTAATAATTTTTAATTTTTAATATTTAATTTAAATTTTTATATCTTAATTTTTATTAAATTGATTCGTAGATAAATAACTTTAGAGTCTGTGATGTTTAAATTTAATTTAACAAATGTAGTTAAAAATTTTATAAATTGCAACTATGATAACAAACGATGTTTGAAAAATATATAATAATAATAATAATAATGTTACAAAATAAAATATTTTATTTTATTTTATTTAATTATATAATTAAACAAAAATTTATGATTTTAAAATCACTATTTTTATGCAAATTATTTATTTAATCTTTTATTAAATTAAATAATTACTATTTCTTACTATAACGTTGATTATATGTCTTAACATTTATATTTTGCATTTATTTATAAATTGAAACATTTTGAAATCCTATGTGGATAATGTAACCTTTTTTTTAATCTTACATGGCATTACAATTTTTTTAATCCTACATGGTACTATGTAACAATTCCACTTAACACTTTCTAAGAAAAAGATGTTGGCCTGTATTATATACAGTAAATATCTTTATTTATAATTTAATAGATATCGTGATAATATTTTAAAATATAAAACTTGATGAAAAAAAAATTTTAATTTAAATTATTTTGAATTTTATATAAATTTGTTGAAAATTATTTAAATTAAACATCATTCCATTCAAATTCAAAATATTAGACTAAACATATAAAAATTGATGTCTATAATAAAATTGAAAGAAAAGAAAATATACACTAAAAACCATTTATTTAAATTTATTTTTGAATTAATAAATTTTCTTAGATGCCATTAAAAATAATAAAATAAATGGATAATAAAAATCCAATCGTAGCTGTATATATATCATTCTTACTTATCATTCTATATAAATTGCTTTCTCTTATAACTTTTTAATTTTTTTCTAATTTGAAAGAGTAATAGAAATTAAATGAGAAAAAAAATATATATGAATGTCGAAAAGGAATTGTATAAGAATTATTAAAATTATAAAAAAAAATGATCTTACTAAATCTCAAGAAGCTCCCTCTATTTATAGTCTAATAATAAGTAATTAATGACAATTTGATATATTATCATTAAAACTAATAAAAAAAAGTATATATTGCAATAAATATAAAATTTCCATTTATAGTAATAAATGATAACTATAATTAATTATAATGATATTCAATGTCAATATCATTAATAATATTAATTTAAAAGATAAATTATAATACATATTAATATGATAATCAACATCAAAATTATGATAATTTTCAATTACAAAATAGGTTATAATATTATGATAAGTTATTTTTTCAATTACAAAAATAAATTAAAATCAATAATTATATATATATATATATATATAATTATTTATATATAATTATTGATTTTAATTTATTTTTGAATTAATAAAATTTCTTAGATGTTATTAAAAATAATAAATAAATAAAATAAATGACAATAAAAATATAATCATAGACGTATATATATCATTTTTAAGAATAATTTCATATAAACCATTTTTTCTTATGATTTATGAAATTTTTTCTAATTTAATAGATAATAGGGATTAGTAGAGAAAAAAATATATCAATATAAAAAAAATTATACAAGATTATTGAAATAAAAAAAAAAGTTAATCTTACTAAACCTTAAAGAGCTCCCTCTATTTATAGTATGATAATAAGTAATTAATGGCAATTCAATATATTATGATTAAAACTAATAAAAAAATTATATATTACAATTTTAAGATAAATAAATATTGAAACGTTTAGATATTCATTATTAATAAAACTATTAATAAATATTTTTATCATTAACCTATTTTAATATTTTTTTTAAATATAAAATTTTCATTCATAATAATAAATGATAACTATAATTGATTAGAATAATATTAATTTAAAAGATAAATTATAATATTTATTAATATCATAATCAACAAAAAATCATGATAAATTTTAATTAAAAATAGACTATAATATTACAATAATTTAATTATCTAATACATATTAATATGATAATTGAATGACAATTAGACTAATATTATATAATTTTAATTGAGAAAGATAGTTTATAACACTATAATAATTATAATTATTTACTAATATGTATTAATTATGATAATTAAATGATAAAAATATTATATAACAATATAACTAATAGTTAAATTTTATGTTACACTATCAAAATTTAAGAGTCATATATGACACTATAATTACATTTGTCATCACCAAGAATCTTATATGATAAAAACAATAAAAGAGTATTTATTTATGAAATCTCACATGTCAATTTTTTAGAAAAAAAAATATTTGCTTTATATATATATATATATATATATATATATATATATATATTCATGAGAAGCAGTTTAAATAAATAAATTGTAAGATACATTTGAGTTTAGTGGAAAATTTATAAATTTATTGTGTTACTAATTGCAAATGAAATGAGCAATCCTCGATTTTAATCAATAATCAAATTAAATTGACTCATTTTTATCGGATTTAGATGGTTGTTTTGAAAATTCAGTTATAGATATATAAATAATTGTTTATTTTTGGTTTTATTTCAATTATCATATATAACTAATTGAATTTATTTTTAGACTCAAAATAAATAATTTGGTTTTAAAAAAACTGAATTCAGACCAAATCAACAATCTTGGACCGCCGATCATGTCCTAATATTCAAGCTACAATCATTGAACTGTAGACTTGCAAGCAGACAATAAACATTGCATGTAAAGCGTGAGCCACAGTGTCCACCGTAAACTTCCCAGGTTTGAAAGTTGCGTACTTGAGCTAATTTATCGCGAGATGGACTAAACAGAAAAGAATAACTAAATAGAAAATATTTGATAATAAATTAGAAAAAAAAAACAACAATTGGCATAGACTACGTTTGGCCATAAATCTAGGAAGGAAAGAAAATAAAAATATGAATTTTTTTTTCTTTACATTTTTATATGTGAAAGGAAATATAAAAAAATTTCCGAAAAATAAATTATAATTTCAATTATTTTCTTCCTATTTTTTTCCCTCAAATTCAGGGAAAAAAAACACATCTGAACTCCATAATTTACTTTCCTTACAATTATTTATTTTCCGTCCAAAAAATTGATTCTTCAATGTCTTTTGTAGCGTGAACTTTAAGGCGTTGATGTCAACTATATAGATAGTGTCTTATCCTTGATTTAAAAAGTAACTACAAAAAATTTGATTTAAAAAATATTTGATCATATGAATATTTTGTCATTAAAAAAATTTATTATTTTTAATTTTATTTTATCTAAATGAAATATTTCATTATTTTTTAATTATATTTTGATTTAAATTAAAATTCTTTTGAGTAATAAATTAGATTTTTTATTCTTTTTGTGCAAATTTAAGGAGGTAAATTGTAAAAAAAAAATAATTTTTAAGGAAACTGAATATTATTATCAAATTCAAAGGGCAAATCGAGCTTTATTTCAATTACCTATTCTTTCTATATATAAAAAAATGAAAAATTAGTCATATTTTAGGAACGCATTATACAGTAATATATGTATATATATACGGAAAACATGTGTACATACATACATACATAGATTCAATCGAGGAATTTCGGAATTGGTGAGGCAAATAAAAATGAAGAGTGTGTTGATCAGGAAAGATTAAGAAATGATTAGATGATGGATAAGACACGTAGGTATCAAATAAGGCCGGCTTAATTGGTAGTTTGGTATATTCCATGTAAAAGACAAATTTAACGTTCCCATGCATAAAAGAATCTTTTCCACCCGCTTTCTCTCGGTCTTGTTTTCAGTTTTCCACAGCTACAATACATCTCCAAACCCAATTTAACAATCTTAAATAATTTGTTTAGACATTCCTATATGACAATAATACTAATAGTTTCAACCACAAATTGAATTAAAAAAAAAATCCTAACCTGTGTTTTTTTAGAAAAATTCTTAGGTGAACTTGGTCCATCACATCATCCATGGACTGATCCAATCAATTAACCCCATATCATCTTTTTTTTTTTTTTACTTCATTCGATATCAGCAGCTCTTAACCCATTCAAACTAAAAATTCTAATTTTGTAACCAAACCACAAAAAAGACAACAAGATCAACAAGGAATAAAACTTTCTAATAAAGTTAAGCAAGGAATCAAATAGAAAAAATGTCAATCTCTCTTTTTTTTTTTTTCCGTTGTTCCTTAGAGTTTTCTGCATGTAATCCTAATTAAATCTTGCTTTTATTTCTTGTTGGAAGAAAGTTCACAGACAAAAGATCACATATTAGTTCACGTTTTGAAATGTGATGGTAAATTGATTTCTTGCCGTTGAATTTTATCGTTGCAGATTTGCAGTTTTTGTTGCTATTGATCCTTGAAGAAGATGAAAGTTGTTGAATTTTAAATTTCTATTAATTATTAGATAAGAATATGAAAGGAGGGCTGGATAAAGATTGCTATTTAGTTATAAGATTAGAATTTTTAATTGAAATGAGTTAAGAGTTGCTGATGTGGAATGAAATAAAAAAAAAATATTGTGGGATTAATTGATTTGATCAATCCATAGGTGACATGGTGGACCTAATTCACTTAAGAATTTTTCGTCTTTTTGGCTCTCTTTTTTCTTGCGTCTTTTTAGATTTTTATTTGTAAACTACTCTTGACCTTCTTTTTTGGATGGCGGCAGTTTTTTTTTATCCCTCACTATCATTTTTATTTTTTTATTTTCTCTTTTTAATAATTTTCAAATTTACAATCATTTAGAATAAAATTTGGATTTAATCATTTAGATCGAGTGCTTTTGGTACCTTTTTATTGGGGTTATTTATTTCTCTCCTTTTATGTAGTCATTTCTCCATGTTAAGGAGTTTTTATTTGCATTAATTTCTCTAGCAATTCAAAATATAAAATGGATTGTTGATTATTGGTTGTTGGAGACTTTAGATCTTTGAGTTTGAGTAAGTTTTTTTTATCAATGGAGCATAGTAGTGCGATCTATTTTTCTATTAAAATTTATTATATTAAATTTTTCTGCGGTTGTCATTTGTAATAAGTTTTCGAAAAAATAATATTCAAGACAATATAGCAGAAGGTTTCTTTCGTCGTCCTGTTTGAAAATGAATCAGTTTTTTTTTACCCAAAAATTAAATAAAAGATTTTAATTTTCTTTATTTGTATACAAATATTATTATGGTGTACTCGACTTATATTCATTATTATTGAATTATTAAATTAAAAAAAAGAATAATAGCAGTAATAAGTTAATAAAATTTTAAATTTCCTGATACTATAATATATATTTTTTAAAACGAGGTTGACCTTATAATCTCATAATTTATTCCTTTTAATTACATAAAATGAGATTAATTTATTTCTAAATTTTTATGGGGATTTTAAAATTAGGGATTGAAATGATACGGTTATTTTTCTTTTATTATTCTACATGTTTTGATCAATTTATTAGAAATTTGAATAATTATAATCGGATTTAGACGGCTACAAACAATAATTCGGATAGAGTATATATATATATATATACATATACCTATTATGTGTTATCTACTATATTAAATGGATTTAATTATGGATACTCTACTTGTCAATAGTAAAATGGATATTAAATGAGTATAAAGCTCCGTTTATTTTTATTAAATAATTTATAGAAAAATATTTTTTATAAATCTCCGATATTTGGAAGCGTTCAGAAAAATAAACAACGGAAAATATTTTTTTGGTTAAAGAAAAATCAAGAGCCTACTTTGGAAAAACTGGATGTTTTCATCTTTAATGGCCAACAGAAAATCTGAAAAGAAAGTGGCAGTCTATTTTGATCACCGCACATTCATCACCTTGTAATCTATTTTGGCTCTTTGTCAATTTTTTAGAAAAGTAACGATTTATCATTGCATCTTTTTTCTGGAAAACCCTTTAATTTGGATGAGACAGTCTAAATTATTGCACTGAATTTCACTTTTCTTGCTTTTGGAAACTCCTGTAATAATCAAAATCACTAGTAATAATTATTTTTGTCTATCCAAAAATAAAATTTTACTATTTATAAGCAGATTTTGTTGACTTTTCAAAAATGTGAAAAAAGTAAAAATTCCCGGTAATAAAAAATCTTAGGCAGAGAAATAAAGTCAAGTACCTTGGGCGTTTTGAAGAGTGAAAACATGATTTTTTTTTTTTTTTCACCGCATGACGTATAACGCTCAGCAGATCAAAATAATAATAATAATAATAATAATATAAATATCAAATACAAATACTACTCTTAATATTAAAAATAATACTTAATACTAAATTTTAATTATTTTCCATTTTTGATTTTACAATAATTAATGCCCTACTAAAATTCGTTGTTGTTTCCTTTTGTGAGACTTACCTGTTCCAGCATTAATAATATTTCTTAAAAAAAAAAAATAAACCTTGAGGGCATTAATAATATTCTTAACGCACCAACTCGAATAATTTTATTATTTTTTATTATTTTTATTTAATATTACTTTCTTAAGAAAATTATTAAATTAATCTAAATTATAAATTTTATTTTGTACATTAAATGGAAGAATATAGAAAGTTAAATTTTTTTTTTTTTAAAATTTATTTGAACAGCATAATGTTGTTGGCATTTAGCTCATAAAGTGAGTTGGCCTAAAGAAATGGGATCACTATCGTGTAAACATGGAATATGCAATGTTCCGTTTATTTATTATGATTTTTCAAGAACAAATCCAAATTGGGATCTTAAAGGTTGAACCAACTATTCACAATTTCTATGCCATATTTAATATTTTTCGACGGGCGGCAGAGCCCCAAAGATCGAGGGAAAATTATATTTTATATATATATTTTTTGCAATGAAATGGAAGAACACATGTTATATAAAAAATAAGAAAATTGTATTCTTACATTCTTTGTTAGATTACTTGTACACAAAGAAAGCTGTCTGTTTTTTATATAATTAAGACTAAGATATGGTAATTATTATAATAGGAGTGTTAGATAATTTTGAATGATTAAAAAAATTATCAACCTTTTTCTAAATTAACTAAAAAAGACTATAATTTTTTTATCTTTTTAATAATTTTGGATAATTTTTTTAATAATTATATATTATAAATTCCTCAATACATTAAAAATATCTTTTGGAAATTCAAAGCAAAGACTCACTCTAAATTTTTTTTTTTTTTTCAAAATATAAGATTTGACAAATATTTCTCCTGTAGAGTTAGGTTTTAGAGATTAGATTAAGCTTGGTTCAGTTTATTAATATAAGACTCGTGCAATTCGTTTCCTTCCCTGGAGCGGTAGAGCTACATCGATTCTAATTTTGGTGCAATGCAGATCTCTCTCTATTCTTTTCTTTCTTCTCGTCTCTTATTTTTTACTTAAAATTTCGGTTCGATTGAAAATCAAATTTTCCATATTGATTTCGGGTTGAGTCTTTTTTGAGCTAAATTTAATTCCGCCCAAACCGATAGCCAGGTTTAATTTCGACACAATTAGTCATCACAAAAATTCAACATAAGCAGTTATTGAACATTTGATATATTTCATCATAAATAAATTAAAAGAAAATATTCCATTTTAAAATAAAAATTCACATTTTTAAAATAAGATCATAACTCAGGATCAATTTATTTTTTCTCCTAAATTTCGTACTCTCTTATCCTATAATTCTTATTTTTACTTTTATTTTTTTAGTTAGAAGTGAATAATATTTAATTTACTTTCTTTTTTATTCTTGTTTTATATTTTACCCTTATTTAATTTATTTCCTTTTTAATAAATATATTAATTAAATTACTATATTATCATTAATTAAATTTTAATATAAATAAATTTAAAAATGTAAACCTTTAATCTTCCATATATATATTATTTAAATACTTTGATTGGTTATAATTCCATTGGTTTTAATAATAATTTAATATGAATTATTTAATAAAATAATAATATAAAAGTGTATTAGGAAAGATATAGAAAAAATTATAATTAAATCATATTAACTAAATTTTATTAATTTGTATATAAATCAAATAAGATAAAAAATTATGATACAGAAATAATAAGGAAAGTTAATTTCTTTCATAACAAAAAAAAAAAAAAAAAAATCTCTTAAATAAAAATATAGGTATATGAGTATATCGTCACCTCGCAAAACATCCCCCGAACCAGCCTGGCGAGAAATTGAAGGAGAAACTGGAAAGTTCAATCTCGCGCAAAATGAAATAATTTGATATTTTATTATGCCACGTAAGTAGCTCTCCTCGTTTTCTCTCACCTTGCCTGCCTATTATATAAACTTGGTTAGTCCTTCCTTTTCAGCCACTAACACATTGTTTCTCTCTTCTGAATCTCTAACTTGGCCAGCCATGGCGTTTTCTGCTTCTTCCTTTGTAGCAAATCCATCCCTCTCTCCATTCTTGAAAGCTCCGAGATCGAAAATTACTAGCAGAAAGCAGGTATATATATATGATATCTGTACTGCATTAATACTGGTATAATAACATCCTTTAATCTCCTTTGAAATTATGGGGTTTTTATGCTGCTGGTTTTGGTTTTTGGGGTTATCGGTTCTTTTCATTATCTTGTTTTTTTCTGGTTTAACGGTGTCTGGTTCTGTGTTTCAGTTCTTTGTACGAGCATCCGCTGATGATGAGGAAGGGAAAATGATGATTAGGAGAGAAAAAGACGGCTGGAAAGTTGATTTCTCAGGTGAAAAACCATCCACGCCATTACTGGACACTGTCAATTACCCAGTTCATATGAAGAACCTATCGACACAGGTAATAAAATAAAAATAAAACAAAATAAAATATACAACGAAGATGCAGAATTTTTTTTTTCCTAGTGTCTTTTTACAAGGAATGGTATCTCACACCCAGTTGGACTGCTACGTTGTTTTTGCTATATACTATTCTGTTTGTTTCTACTTCTGACGTGGAGAGTTAGAAAATTAAAGGGAAAAAATAAAAATAAGAACAAAAAGGGAATCCTACTCATTCTTGTTTGTTATACTGATTGGCAATTTTCAGGATCTTGAACAACTAGCAGCAGAGCTTAGAGCAGATGTCGTATACAGTGTATCAAAAACGGGAGGACATTTGAGTGCAAGCTTAGGAGTTGTGGAGCTAACGGTGGCTCTGCATCATGTATTCAATACTCCTGAAGATAGGATCATATGGGATGTTGGTCATCAGGTACGAGAGGCACTTTGTATTCCAAGCGAAAAAAAAAAAAAAAAAGAAAGAAAAAAGAATAAGGGCTTGTCTTAGGATTTGATTGTGAAAAGGTTCAAAATTTTGCAGGCATACCCTCATAAAATTCTAACAGGAAGAAGGTCTAGGATGCATACGATAAGAAAAACTTCAGGGCTTGCAGGATTTCCTAAAAGAGATGAGAGTATTTATGATGCTTTTGGTGCTGGACATAGTTCTACTAGTATCTCTGCTGGTCTTGGTATGTGTAGCTCTTATTATTGAAAGAGTGTGTGTGTGTTGAGTATATAGCTTTTTTTTTTCCGCCCATATTGGGAGATCTCTATTACAGGATCATCTTGCTAAATATAGTGCTATTCGTAAAAGTAACAATTGAATATAATAATAATTTTTTCTACAAAATTAAAAAACAAATGCAGGAATGGCAGTTGGAAGAGATTTATTAGGGAAGAACAACAATGTTATTTCCGTAATTGGAGATGGAGCCATGACAGCAGGACAAGCATATGAGGCCATGAATAATGCAGGATTTCTTGATGCTAATCTAATTGTTATACTGAATGATAATAAGCAAGTATCATTACCGACTGCTACTCTCGATGGTCCTGCAACTCCAGTTGGTGCCCTTAGTAGTGCTTTGACCAAGATACAAGCAAGCACCAATTTCCGCAAACTTCGTGAAGCTGCTAAAGTAACTTTCATATGTCTCTGTCTTCATGTTCTAGTCCTTGAATTTCATTTCCATATCTGAAGATATCTGACATGGGTTTTGTGTTTTGAAGAACATAACAAAGCAAATTGGTGGGCAAACTTATCAAGTTGCAGCAAAGGTAGATGAGTATGCAAGAGGAATGATCAGTGCTTCTGGATCTACTCTCTTTGAGGAGTTAGGATTATATTATATTGGTCCTGTGGATGGACACAACGTTGAAGATCTAGTGACCATATTTCAAAAAGTAAAAGCAATGCCTGCGCCAGGACCAGTTCTGATTCACATTGTGACAGAGAAAGGGAAAGGTTATCCCCCAGCGGAGGCAGCAGCTGATAAAATGCATGGTGAGACTATAATTTCATTATCCAATGGTGTTCTTATGGATTATTGAGAAGAAGATACTAATTCTTTCATCTTTTCAGGTGTTGTCAAGTTTGATGTTCCAACAGGGAAGCAATTCAAGCCGAAATCTCCTACACTTTCATATACTCAGTACTTTGCTGAAGCTCTAATCAAGGAAGCTGAAATTGACAATAAAGTTGTGGCCATTCATGCTGCAATGGGTGGAGGCACTGGTCTCAATTATTTCCAAAAGAAGTTCCCAGATCGATGCTTTGATGTAGGCATTGCTGAGCAGCATGCTGTTACATTTGCAGCTGGTTTAGCCACAGAAGGACTCAAGCCATTCTGTGCTATCTACTCATCATTCCTGCAACGAGGATATGATCAGGTGAACCAATGGTTGTCTGATCCTTGACGAATTTAAAGAATCCTTTGTTGCAAATTTCACACTAACTTTTATCTTTGGAACAAAGGTGGTGCATGATGTGGACCTTCAAAAGCTACCCGTCCGCTTTGCTTTAGATCGAGCTGGTTTGGTTGGTGCAGATGGACCCACCCATTGTGGAGCATTTGATATCACATACATGGCTTGCTTGCCCAACATGGTGGTCATGGCTCCATCTGATGAAGCTGAGCTAGTTCACATGGTTGCCACTGCAGCGGCCATAGATGACAGACCCAGTTGCTTCAGGTTCCCACGGGGCAATGGAATTGGAGCAGCTCTTCCAGCTAATAATAAAGGAACCCCACTTGAGGTTAGCATAAGCAAAAAGCTTGAAAAATTATATACGGCAAAACAAAGAACATGAAACTAATGCTTTCTTTTTCAATTACTGAATAGATTGGAAGGGGGCGAATACTGATGGAAGGAAATAGAGTTGCAATTTTGGGATACGGTTCTATAGTTCAACAATGTGTAGAAGCTGCAAACAAACTCAGAACCCGAGACATTTCTGTGACAGTAGCTGATGCAAGATTTTGCAAACCCTTAGATACAGATCTTATCAGGCAATTGGCTAAGGAGCATGAAATCCTAATTACAGTGGAAGAGGGTTCTATTGGCGGTTTCTGCTCCCATGTATCTCACTTTCTGAGTTTAAGTGGTATTCTGGATGGGGATCTAAAGGTGATTTTTCTTTCAGTACGGAAATTTATCTCAATATTCTTTCAGAAGACTGAACATGTTCTCTTTTTAACTTTTCTACACTCTGGTTCTAATGTTTTTAATGCTTATTGCAGTTAAGATCGATGGTTCTTCCTGACAGATATATTGACCATGGATCGCCTCAAGATCAGATTCAAGAGGCAGGACTTTCCTCAAACCATATAGCTGCCACAGTCTTATCTCTCTTAGGGAAGCAAAAAGAAGCTCTTCAGTTCAAATGAAGAAAGCATAAAACGAATCAAGGTATCACCTTGAAAGGTAGCAAAAGTTATAAACAAAAATGAAGAAAAAATGTTTTTGTAAAAAATTGCAATATGACTTAGTTATGACTTAGTTATAGAGCAGAATGGAAACAAATGAATTATATAGCCAATCCCAACTAGTTTGGGATTCAGGCTTAGTTGTTGTTGCAGTTGAAAATTCATATTTGGGGATGCTAATGCACAAAGGTTCAGGACTCCAATCCCATATCTATAAAGCATTCCAGTTCAAGGGCTCAGACATGATTCAATTCAATTTTGAGTCACTGATAGTGTTGTTGTACAGTTATTACTTCCATGTAATAAATATCAAAGTGAACTTGAAATTTCAGAAGAGACCAAACAAAGAAATTTTCTGTATCTTTTGTCTTCCTTCTCTGGTTGTTTATATTTGAAACAGAAGTTTATATGGATCTCTGTTTGTTTGGACGTGAAAACCGAGCTATCTATGAACATGGAAAGCATCAACTTGCGTACATATAATCCAAAAGCTGGATATTGATCTTAGCGCATGATAAACAGGGATGTCGCGGATGCTCTTCTATCTCCACTTCAATTAGAAACTCACTCATTGTCCACTAGCTAATGATTCATCCGTCTCCTATTGGAATCAGTAATTTTTCTGAGTAAGGAATCAATTTCAAAAACTAAAAAAACTCAGCATCTCAAGCAATTACCATCTGCAATTGTAATCAGATATTTACAAGGAAAGAAAAAAAAAAAAAATCGAACTCCTCAACCCATCCATTTCCTTGCGAACCGTTTTGAGGATGAAACGCACAATCATATATTCTCTCTCGCATTAGCCTTTGCGTTTCAATATATAATCAATAAGAAATTGTTAGCAAGAAGCTCAGCATCTTTTGTAGATATCTCTAGATTTTGATTTGGAATAAGAAATTCAATTATGAACTCAATCAAATATTTAAGAAAAGACGAGAGTGGGGTGCTCACCAGTGCCAAACTCTTGTGTTGATCCACTGTTGGAGTAGTTAAGCTTGACAACTACCAAAAAGTAATCTGCATAGGAACACAACGCATCTTTAAGATGATGATACCTATTTAGAGTTCTCTTCTATCAAATAATTAGCTCCTGCTGATGATAATTTAATGTTCCAATGAAGGAAGGACAACGTACCTCACTTAATTAGGCAATTCATCAAACAGTATGCGGATGTGAAATGCTACTGTTTTTGTAGATTACCCATTCGTGACAAATTGTGGCTGTGAGTCCTGAAGCCCAGCCTATTTGATTTGACTCCCTATTAAAAGAATATGGGCCGCAAGTATTTCCAGTGTAGTTCAAGACCCGATTTTCGTTCTACAAAAATTCAATTCGGCTTCAATAAGTCCAAATTTGTTTTGCAACATTTTTTGGGCAAATCATCAAACATACCTCTAATTTTGAGTCTTGTATTAATTATACCTTACATTGAACTTAACCACTTAGGCACCCAATTGTAAATTTTTATTAGAATTTTACTGCAATTTTAAATTGGTCAAAATTAATAAATAAAATATGATATTTCACACCGATTACTTCAGTCTATTTAATTCATGGGATAAATTTAATGAAACGGTGAGTTTAGGAAGATGATTTGTCGGCTTTATTTGAGAAGATGACTAATTATTTAATTCTTAATTTTCTAGGTAGATGGCTAATTATTGGCATCTAAATATGTTGTCTTGAAACTACCGAGTTAACATTAGGTTGAAGTTTCCATTATTAAATTTATTATTCATATAGCAAAACTAATGTTCAGGCAGATATCCATTGTATAATAGTGAGTTTGAATCCATTAAACAAAAAGAGGTAAAAGAAATTCTATGAAGGATGATTAGATACACTAAAAATGTTTTTTTAAAGAAAAATATTTCTACCTTAATTTGACAATGCTCGTTTTCTCCGAAAAAATAGAAGAAAAGAAAACAATTTGACAATGCCGGCGTCTCAACTGGGACTTGGGAAATTCAGAAGCAACGAAAGAGAAGCTGGCATTGCAGGCCCCTAATTACAAGTTTCAACATACTCTTCTATTTAAATTCCGAGTCCTTTCTACTCTCAACTCACCTTTAAGCATTAATTTCAATAATCATATACATAAATGGAGTTCTCTAAAATCATTTTTCTTTCCTTCCTTTTACTACTTCCCTATGCAAACTCAGTTTCCTTCAGCTTCAACACATTCTATCCAAACATA
Source organism: Jatropha podagrica (assembly GCA_947857235.1). Classification (NCBI taxonomy): domain Eukaryota; kingdom Viridiplantae; phylum Streptophyta; class Magnoliopsida; order Malpighiales; family Euphorbiaceae; genus Jatropha; species Jatropha podagrica. The sequence continues at coordinate 188,855 of CANUEP010119714.1, read as the reverse complement.
GGAGGCATATCCTACCAAGGTGATGCATTCGCTTCTCCTGGATCTCTCCAAATAACAAGAAATCAAATAGACAATAACCTAACTTACAGTGCCGGTCGTGTATCCTACCTTCTACCAATCCACATTTGGGATTCTTCAACAGGAAAACTAGCAGATTTCAGCAGTTCTTTCTCTTTTATTGCTAAGGATGTTAAAGACTTGACGATCTATGGTGATGGGTTGACTTTTTTTCTTGCACCGGTTGACTCTGAAATCCCTCCTAATGCAGTTGGCGGTTATCTTGGATTATTTAGCCCTGAAACTGCTTTAAATGTCTCTAAAGAAAATCAAATTGTTGCAGTTGAGTTCGATTCTTATAGGAATCCTTGGGATCCTATGCTTGATCATGTGGGGATTCTTGTTGACTCCATTGTTTCTGTCGCTAATGTTACTTGGAGAAATGATATTTCAAATGGAGCAGTAGTAACTTCATGGGTAAGTTATGATTCTGCTTCTAAGAACTTGAGTGTGTTTTTTACTGATGCGCAGAGTCCGGCGTTCAGAGGAGTTTATAGCCTTTCGTACACTGTGGATCTGAGAGAAGTTTTGCCTGAATGGGTTCGAATAGGATTTTCTGCTTCTACGGGTACAGCTGTTGAAACAAACAGCATCCTTTCTTGGGAGTTCTATTCGAGTTTGTGAAAGATTAGCGATGGGAAAGATAAACGGAAGAAGAACAATACTAAATAAATCGGTTGTTATAATACAAGAATAAAATTTTTAGGGTTGAGAAAATTTGCGTTGGTTTGACTCTCTGGAGTGTTGCTTATACTCGAGGTGGTTATAATTAGTTTTTTATTGTTCTTCCTATGCGGTTGTCTCGCATTATTTAGCCCTGATACTGCTCTTAATGCCTCTAAACCAAATCGAACTGTGGCATTTCTGAATGCTAGGGTTTCATGCAGGTAGCTCAAATGTTGCTTGGAAAGTGGTATTAGAAATGGGTAAATTACGATTCTTCCGTTAAGGACTTAATACGCAATGAATAATTTCACAGGCTGTGTATTTGAGACTGCTTAATATACAAACAAGTTCCAGAAATTTCAGAAGCAACAAAGGCATAAATCAACCTTGAACTAACTGAATTAATATTGGTAAGTCATGACCCATTTTACTTTAGATTAATTAGACACTAAATTCTTACTTTTATCAAGTTGAATTCCCAATTAAAGGAATAATGATCATAGTGCCAAATTCAAGATCCAGTTGCAATGGACTATCCTAAACTTCCAAATCCAAGATAAACCTGTTGGAAAGACAACGCCGCTATCTATCTATGGTTTCGATCTTGTTGAGAGGCACCTTAAGCTAGAAGAAAGTTAGCATTCCCATAAATATATTGACACTCAACTCCTACACCTACAGTACGCTATTGCATCAGATATATAAGTATACACAATGTGACATCTATTTCCAACGATCAGCTGGCAACTATAAGAGGTTAGACTGGTAGTATGGAAGTTACTGGCATGCTAAAATGAAGGCTTGAAACAAACTCTGAGCTGCCCTGGTTTGATCAGGCGTCCCTGATATCACAACCGTCTTATCATTTTTACCAGGAGAAGGATCGCATACCTCAACTTTTGCACCTGAGATCTGATGAAAATAAACCGCTAGCAAATTAATAGCAGAAAATTTATATATATATATATATATATATATTAATAGCAATTATAAGCATGTACTGGACAAGTTTAACAGACTACATACCCAGCAAATTATTCTGGCCATTTTTCTCACAACTAAAGTATGTTTCGATCTGTAGTGTTCTTCCATTTCTCTAGTGGTTGGTAGAATTTGTGTGAGAGAAGTTTTTACAGCCGATTCACAGAACATGAATTTTAGCTATTAAAAGAACCGATAGAATCACATACATATGACCCAAGACCAATATCACTAGACAAAAAAATGGTAATGGAATCCAAAACACATACTTTTCTACTGCTTTAATTAAATTGTATCTTTCCGTATGCAGCTTGTTGATTAATTTTATTAGTCTTTAATTAAGTACATTCCTAGCTAATTGTACACTGGCACATATATAATAATTAGATTAAATTCGAACTACTGTGATCAGTTGAAAATTCCAAACATTACGAGTTGAATACAAGTCAAAATTTTTAATTTCCAAACTCCTATTTTAATGCTATGATAGGGTGACTTCATACTGGGCAAAATAAAGCAGTTTCCTATTCACAAAATTACAGCAAAATAATATACAAACCACTACACTTAATAGTCATCTTTCTCCTTTTTTTCGCTTTGTTTCATTGCGATTGCACAGCACAATTACCTGTCTTAATCGAGCCAGATTGCTGCCATCTTTCCCAAAAACAGAACCAATGATATCTTCAGAAACTAAAAGCTCCATAACTGTATTTTCCACATTAGATCTTTTTCTGCTGCATGAACTAAGGAAAGAATGAGCATTCATTAAATGCATGTCACATTTACAACAAATTTTATATTTAAATTCACGGGAAGATAACTATAGATATGTAGGAAATCAAGACCATATACATATTTGAGGTGGGGGAGCAACATTGTTTTGAATTTTCCTCACACTGACTTAGCAGGTAATCGCACAGTGCTGCATGTAGGAACACCATCATAATGTCTAAAAAACTGTGACTCCATTATACTGAACAAGTTTTATGAACCATTAGCAAACACCATTAAGTGCCAATACCAGAACAAGTATACTTAATGTATATTCTACTAGCAAATCAAGAGGTTCAAGCAAGTTATTCTGTCCTTTTTTATACGATCACCTAAATCATTTCATCAAAACTCATATTCTTATCCAGTTCCACCCACATGCCACATCAATTGCCATATAATCAACTCACTATGCCAAAAAAGTTTCCTAGTTTCCACAGATCACGCAACGCAAAGATGATATTGATAATATGTGGTATCAGCTTGATGCTATCTATAATCTATATCTTAACATTAAAGCAGACGTGTTAAGTTGAGTGTTTCTAAAAAGAATGAATTATTATACAAAAACAAGTTATTTACAAATTTTAACCACCTTTCAAATAACAAATCACTTTATTTTATTCCAATATACTAACTGCAAATTCTTTATATTTCATTCTAATAAATTTCCATTAAATAATATTTATTTGATCCATGAATTTGTAGAATAAGTCAATGTGAATACAAACCTAAAATACTAAATCAACTATTTATAATAAATGCAAAGGATATTTGCAAAACTTCAAAAGAATGGAGAAGAGTCATACATTAATTAAAAGAACAAATTAACCTTTCTAACACTGCAAAACTTATCAGAATTGGCAAGTGAAAGTGCTGAAACAAACTTCCAAACACGACATACATAACATTGTAAGTATGCATTTAAAAATATGCAGAGTATGATAACAACTAGGTTTATCTTGTAGTAAAGGTATGACAGTAAGGAATAAAAGAGTAGATGATACAGAAGTAAACGAAAGTTCAGTAGTTTGTGTTGTGCCTTGCTGACCTCTCAAGTTCCATGCTCCCGCTAAATGTTTTTGAGCTTCTTTCTACAGTCTGTAAATGCACCCATGTCATATTCATCCAATTCCATAGAGAAATGACAAAGAACAACATAAACTGCAATATAAATGAGAAGGAGAACAGTCACCAGTGGCATATGCAATGAAGGTGAAGTAGCGCCAACTTTCATGGGACCAGAAGCTTGACCAATTGATAAATCCAATTCAAGGCAAGCAGTCTCCCTAACTACAGAAGGACTCTTTGCACCTACCTCATTAAGCACCTCCTTGGGCAAAAGAAAGTGCAGTGATCTTTCAAGTTCTGAACCCCCAACAAATGTTGTTGAGCTGTTTTCATTATTTTTAATGGCTGCTGAACTCCCTTTTCCAAACTTCTGCAATAAAAAAAAAAGAATAAGGACCACATTGCTGAAGTAAATATAAAAACAACTGAACACTGAGGAAGAAAACGTCCCACCTGTGTTAACTGCAGTCTTAGTGAAGAAGCATTACATAAGCTGTTGGAGAATACAAGCCGATCCATTTCACTAGGCAAACTAGTTTCTCGATCAGAATCAAGGGATAGGTCTGCCAGTTGTTGTAATCTAGGAGAAGCGACCTCCACTGCTATTCCATTGGGACTTCTTAATTTTGCTTCATCGAGCAATTCACTAGGCAAAAGAGTATCCCTCAGTTTTCGAGTAACTAGAAACAGAGCATTCTGTACTTCTTTATACTCACCAGTAATCTGCAAAAAGCATAAAACTTTTAGTATAATTTGATTGGGATGATGCCAAAAGTATTCTGCCAATTCAATTTAAATGGAAAAAATAAAATAAAATCTTCTCTGAAGCCCTGGAGGCTCTGCCAGCCATGGACAAAATACTATAAATGAGAGTTTATAATGAAAACATTCCAGCGCTCATATAAGACAACTTTCTCGATAAACTTAAAGAGAAACCCCATGTATTTAAGCATCAGGAAATATTAACTAGAGAACTCAATGAGTTGAAAAGTAACAAAACTCTGCAAATTCATAATGTAAAACTTATAAATAACTGAAGCGGAAACATCAGTCAACAATTTCCAGGACTACATTAAGATAAAATTTAGAACTTAATTATTTCTTTATTACTATTTTAGTATTTTGCTCTTCCAGAGTTTCTTCTCTCATTCCTATTATGATATTTAAATGCTTCCCATCAATGCTTTATATTATATCATATTATATACTCAAAGTTGGTGTCATCAATACAATAACTTGAGGTTTTCTCCAGGTTTCCATGAGAACACTCTGAAATGAGATTGAAAATAGTTCCCAGTACACAAGATAAGTCTTGGAATTAAGGTGTGATCAATATGTCGAATCCTGAAATGAAAAAGATATATTGAAATAGTGTAATAAATCCAATAAAACTTTACTGCACATATTTGTTCTGTTCAATGTGCTTCTACATATCCATTCATAAATAGAGTAAAGTGAGAGGGAATTTTTTAATATGATGTCACAAAAAATGCAATAAAAGGTCTCTTAAAATAATGTAATAATGGTAAAAAAGAGACAAAAGAGACACCATTTTCCAAGCAAAATGAATAAACAAATGCTCAATGAACAGGCAACTCTTAAAATGTCAATTTGACAGTGACTTTAAAATGAGCTAGATAATGGACAAGGATGAGTTGATGTGAATGATGCAGATGAACCGAGCTGAGGTTTGGCCAACTTGGTCTTGGCTAATTTACAAAACAAGCCTTAAAATTAGACTGAGATGAGTGCAACTATTCATACACCGAATGAAGTCAAATCACCTTTCTTGAGCATTTACAGCATCAGTTGCCATGGCTGTGTAGTATAATAATAGTTTAGAAATTTTTAAAATCAACATTATATAATAAGTAACTTCAAACAGAATCAGAGAGTTATAAGATATTAACAATCCCACCTCTATTACTACATCATTTTCTGAAGCGCAATCCGAGTTCTGTTCCCCTTCTAATATCCGTATATCAGCACCACTTCCTTCTGTGATTTTGGAATCTATCTCCCCACCATTCCCATTCAAGCAACAAACTACATCTAATTCAACCAGTAGCCGTGCAGTTACAGTAGTACCCTCAAACAAGACTGATGGATGCCCCTTTTCAATTTCATGCTCAATAGATCTAGCAAAGACAAGAATAACAGCATTTTGTGCAGGAGAGTACCATGATTCAAGGTTCTGCAAAAGAGATAAACAACCCAAACCGATAGAACAATATTGCACATATAGATGATAAAAATTCAAATTAATGGCAATTACGCTAATGTATTAATGAGAGAATAGGTGATAGAAAGCTCTACAATTATAAGCGTAAATAACAGCAGTAGAACTTCCACAACTGTATTGACTAACCTCCAAAGCAGAAATGGTAACTAAACGTTCACCAGACAGAGGTATTGGAGCGGCAAACATGATAGAAGCACCCGATTCATTCTGTAGAGTTCTGACAATGGTCCCTTTCTTGCCAATTATGCTCCCAGCTGCACCATTGGAGCAAAGCAGCCTGAATGAAACTTCTTGTTGTGTAACCTTCACATCCTGGTTGGGGTTTCCACCAGCATCTGAGGATAATGAATGAGTGTTTGCAGTATTTTCAGTCAAAGGTGGCAACAACGAACTAAGATGTGGGAAGAATTCTGCATGTGGGTCAGAAGAGGCCATATAGGAAGATCTCTCAACAGATCTAGTCAAAAGCATTGGACCTCTGTAATACGGGGGACAATCATGAAGACACTCAGTTACTGCAATCAGAGCTTTCTTTACAGCCAAAATGGTACCTGTAATCTGCCATAACATAAAATCTTTTTCACAAGGAGAGAGGGAAGGCATTGTGTTTCTTCCATTTATACAGAATGTAAATATTTGTCGCTTGTCCAGCTTTTACAACATCAATTACTATCCTTTCAATTCAGTCCCCAACTTAAATATCTATTAATGAACTATGAAGGGGATTGATGCAACAACATAGTTACAGATAATTTTATTGTGTCAGCTCAATTTTTACCAAATTAAAGCAATTTCAAGAAAAAAAAAAAGAAGCATAAAAGGGTGAAAGCAAAGTGACGCCCATAAACCAGAATTTTGTAGAATTTTATTTTAGAAAACAATCGCACTAATTATCTATGCAGCTAAATCCATGTTTATTAGCATTAGTAACAGTCGACATGCCTATTAACACTCGCATATATTATCCTGGAGTTCTTAGGAATAAGAATAGCTTCCAATCCAATGCCATTGCAGTTGTAAAATAAAGGATACAAGCAAAAGACCAAGAAAGAAACTGTGGAAGGAGCTAAACGACAGCAAAACGAAGCCAAAATGTCGAAATCATCTATGATTTTCTCGCATTTTCACTTTCAACAAACAAAAACTAAGACCTCCACTCCAGAAAAAAGAAAGAAGCATATAGAAGAAACCTGAATCAATTCATCATCTTTTGTAGCGCAGTGCGGGGCCGGCAGGATTCTGATCTGGGCCCCGCACTCTCTCCTCATTCTCACTACATTCTTCCCTGCTCTACCCATCACGGCACCAATCTGTGTCCTATCGGCCAAAAGTCCACAATAACCCTCACGCGCGCCTCTCTCACTCTCACCTGCTCTTCCTTTCTGTGCCTCAACTTCCCACATCCTCTCACAAACCCTAATGACCGCCTCCTGAGCCACCGATACAAGCTCCTTTTCCTCCTCCTCATCGTCATCCTCCGTTGACTTCAACGCGATTCTCCTCCCGGGAGAAGCCGGACCAACTACCAGGATCACCCGGTGGTCCGAATCTTGCACTTTCAGTTCACAGTGGATAGTGCAGCTAGTGTCTCTTCGAATTTGAGAGATGACAGAGCCGGAAGTGCCGATTAGGCCACCGATGATGGAAAAATGACAGACGACTCGGTATGCGACCTGGCCGGGTTGCAGAACGACACGCTGCAATTGACGGGAACGCCGTCTGCGGCTATGGTCGCTTTGTTGCATTGGGAAACGGCGTCGTGACTGGAGTGTTGCTTACTCAAAATGGAGGGAATAGTCTTGCGTTTGGTTGCCTTCCTCTCTACGGTTTCAGAAATCAGCAAGTCCGTACAGTGGAGAGACAGAAAAAGAACTACAAAGCGCGCCAGAATTCGCTGGACGCGGTTGCACTGTGTACTTCTACATATGGATTTTGTTTGGTCAAGGAAAAAATTTATAAACAACATTTAAATAACGACATATTTTAGTTGAATATAATCAGTTGATATTTGAGGTTCTGGCCCTTAAATTTTTACTAATCATATGAATTCATCCACTAAATAATATATTCCCTCCATCACTTCAATTGATTTTCATACAGTTTAAGGAAAAAATTAATTAATTTGGTTATATTATAATTTTTTTAATGTCCTTAGTTTAATGATACAAGATTGAATGAATATTTAATTTTTAATCATAATGATTTAGATCATGCCTTCAATCCTCCCTTGTACAAACTCCTTCGAATCAATCTCATTGTCTAAAAAAATGAGCGGAATTATCGGACTATTTTTTTATGATAAATATATTTAAAAATTACTAATTAATTGTAGAATACTAAAGTACTACATTTATTGATATATATTCCATTAACAAATTAGGGATAAAAATAGAAAATTAAGTAAATTATTTACCTTCAAAACATAAAATTGGAGTATTATTAGATAGGCATTAATTAATATCAATAAAAAAATAAAAAGAGAATATGACATTTATAACCCTTAAGAATTACGAGGATAATTTATGATGAAAGCTTTGGAGGGGTCCAATCCTTTTTGGATGGAAATTTGGCATTGGATATCAGTTTCTATAACAAATGCTAACTGTTTCATTGCTTTTATGTTTTAACAAATTATCGGCAAAGATGGCGTTGGGGCAAAAATCTTTCTTAATGGCTAAGCATGCATGCGTGCAAATTGCTTTGAGATGCGTGGAGACGCGCATTGATTGCAAGTGAGATTTTAGGGCCACATTTACCCTTTGTTTGGAAATGAGAGGAAACAAGAATTTCCGATCTTTCAAAATTTATTCGCAATTAAAATTTTTTATTTTTTTTATATATATATTTAGTGAAAACTAAATTCAAAAATTTTTTCCATATATCTAGTCTGCATTCCAACTGAAATATAACTCGTAGGTGGATGTTTTCTATGAAATATATTGTGATTATGTTTAGTTGAAATAAGTTTATTTTTTAGGAAGTGAACTTCTTAAGAAATACGATTCTAGAAAAATAATTTTTCAAGAAGTATAACGTGATTATGTTTGATTAAGGAAAGTAAAAATGTAGTAATAAAATTTGACTTATAAAATAATAGAAATACCCTTATACAATAATTTAACTATTTTATTAATAAAAAAACTAATAAAATATACTTAGTTTTATGGAGCATATTTTATAAAAACGGTTATATTATATAATAATCGATATACAATACTTTATTATACTATAATCAATAAAATATTTATTATAATAAACATACTCATATTTAAAAGGTTGAGTAGTTAACACAAAATGAAACATATATAATAATAATTAAAATTATATTATATCATATGTTCATTATGAAATTAGTCACACAACAAATAACAATATATATATATATATATAAAACCAGCAGTTTCAAAAATTTCAAACACTACAAGAAAAGTAAGAATTAGCGATAAAACTTTTTGTCGCTAATTTATTATATTTTGAAGTTAATTGGTTTTTACCATCAAAATAGCGTTAAAAGAATTTTGATGCTTAAACACTTGTTGCTATTTTTTAGTGACAAAAAAATATTTTGATGGTAAATTAGCGACAAATATTTTGTCGCTAATTTGATGTAATAAAATAGACAAATTTTAAAGTTATTTTGTTGGAATTTTGTTGTTAATTTTGTCAGTATTTTGTCACTAAATTTATTTGTTATTATAATAAAATGAATTTATTTTGTCACTAATTTGACGCTATTTTGTCATTAATTTAAAAAAAAATTAAAAAATTTGACATTATTATTTGACTTGGATGAGACATCATAAGTCTCAACACCAATATTCTAAAGTTGAAGTAATTATGAGATAAGTGATTGCAAGAAGATATCAATCTTAAATTTTAGATTGTTTGGCCCTGAAACTATTATAGTGAGGAACATGTACTCTGATTTCATGCACATTCCAGGCGACAAATTATACAGAGTTAGAATGATAGGCCAAGATGAATATTATTGCCTAATTGGCCAAATAGCTAAAACCCATCAGTACATAAATCAAGTAATTCATACTCTCTGCAGCGAATGAATCATTTGTGTCATTGAAGTGCTTCCATGCTAGTGAATCTGAGGGATGACCCATATATCCTAGTTTTCTTTATGCTCATCATGTCATCTCATGTGCTTTGCAGTTGCATCAGAAGCATATAATCGTTAAAGACGAGGAGTCAGCATAAAATAGTACATTTTCTTATATGGTTTACCAACATCCCGAGTATAACTGCCATTGTTTTCTCTGTTTGTATCTAGGGTGATGACAGAATTTACAAACAAGTAGATTATTATCCTTATACCAAAATATCATACAATTGTTTTTACAGTAATCAATCTTTTCAACTGGAACACCAAGTCCTTGAACTAGCCTTTTTCTATTGTAAAAACTATCTAGCATGACATTTTCTTCCGGAAGCACCTCATGTAGAAACTCAAGGAAACCATTGAAACATCTTTCAGAGAGATTATGCTCCGACTTTAGGTACAACATTTTTGCAATAGCAGACAATTGAGAATGCTTCTTACATCCTGGCCATAAATCTTGGTTTGAAGCATTTAAGATGTTAAACAGTTGTTGTGCATTTTGATTTGGTGTTTCCTCCGTATCATCTATGGTCTCACGCATCCCCATTGCATCCATAACCATCTCACAGTACCGCCCTTCTGTTTGAGAATCCATTTAGCATCTTAGATTGACAGATTCTTCAACCTCATGGGTTCTAGAGCTTGACCCATTCAAGGGTTCTCCATGTAAATACCATGAATAATAATTCAGTAGGAACCCATATTTGAACATGTAGAACTGTACTGTCTCGATATCTAAGAAGTTATCATTTCTACATTTAACGTTATTGCAAGGACATCGCAACTTGTCACCATTCATATATGTAGGATGTAACAGTGCAAATTGAATAAAATTATTTACTCCATCTGCAAATTGAAGTCTCAAGAAACCATCCTCAAGCCGTTGGTACATCCATAGTTGATTTGTATCCATACCTAAGTAATAAATAATTAAAAAGACCCACATAAGTATTTGAAACTAAAATCAATAGTTAAAAAGCCGAATATATATATATGTTCTATTTTTTCAACGGGCATGTGACAATTCTTCTTATAATCATATTAAATTTGATAAATCTACTATAATAACAAAATGTATTTACAAGAAAATAGGACACACTCAAAAATATAAAGTGCATAAATTAGATTTTTGCATTAACCACTAACTTAGTTTTTCCTTTTCTTGCTCTCGGCACCTTATGCCTCTCTTTTGTTTTTGTTTTTTGAAGCTCACATCACAAAGGGCACACTTTCCTTTGTCACAAAAACACCAATTTGTCACAATTAAAAAATTTTGGTCTAACAAAGAATGATTTATACTTTTTATGAGAAGAATTATATTGATTCTATCAAATTCAATAAGAAACTATCAAATTCAAAAAGCACTCGGCGCCAATATAATATATTTATTTATGACTTAATCACCAAATGGACTCAAATTATAATATTTTAAAATAATTATAATTTTTAATCATTTCAACTTAGTCGGTATTTTGATGGCAAATACAAACAAAATATTTTTGTCTGTATTTTTTGTTGTTAAAAAATTATTTTCTTGTAGTGAAATATATAATAATAATAATTGAAATTATGTTATATCATGCTCATTATGAAATTAATTACACAACAAATTAACAAAAATATATATAAATAAATAAACAAAAGTTTCAAAAATTTCAGCTTTCTAATCATTAATCCACATAAAACTGAAAAAAAAAGAGGGGTGAATGAGGTGTTAAAAAGTAAAGATCAAATTTTAACTTTAAATTAATCACTTGAGGGTAAAATAGAATTTTACCTATTTCCATAGTATGGCAGGAAAAGTTACCATTTTATCTCTCTACCTTGCCAAAACTAACTGACATATTTAGTGCTTTTAAAAATATACCATTTTCTTCTTGTATTTTTGCCTCTGTTAAATTACTATTCTCTTTTGTCCATTTTTCAACACTTTGTTGTTTGTCCACCATCAAAAAGTGAGAGATAAAGCTTTTATATCAAAACTATCCTTAATCACATAGTCTCAAATCCACATTTTCAAATCTATATTTTCAATTTTGTTAGCTCAAATTTGTAATTTCACCATTTCACACTCTCCTCTTCTCCCATTCCCCTTCTTGGAAACCAAGCAAAATTTTTTATTTTTATTTATATATCACTTCATCTCATCTCTATTTTTATTCTATCTGCCTATCAATCTATCATTTTCTTCTTTCTTTCATCTTTTAAAGAACCTAATAGCACAAAGAATCCCTAAATTATTCAATTTCCTAAAAAATACCAACTTTCCATTTTATAACACAGCAATGCTTTCTCACCTTCCAAATCAAATTCACCTTATTACTTGTTAGTCAATTTGTTTCTTAAGTTGATACACATATTACACTAAAACAAGCTAAATGTAGAGAGCAACAATGGAGATGAGTTTTTTTCCCTATCTTCATTTTTGCTATGTTGTTTTCCACATGTGAGTGTGAATGCTTCGTAAGGGATAAAATCGTATGATTTGCAGTAAAAATTGAGATTGGAGATATTGACCCTGCAAAATTTGAAAATAATTGTTGTTGTTGTTTATTTTTTTTGGGGGGTTGGGGAAGTTAAAAGATTGAGATGGAAGAGAAAGAGGTTGAGAGATATAATATGAGGACAATTTTATTTTTTTATAAAATGTTTAATGGAAAAAGTGAAAAATTAGACAGAAAGGCGTTAGCATTCAACGAGACAAAAAATTAAAGACAAAATAGTATATTTCTAATACCATGAGGGCACACTAATTAATTTTGATAAAATACAATGATAAAATCATAATTTTTCCTAATACCCAAACGCGACCTAAATCTTTGTTATCACATGTTGTAATCTTGTCCCTTATTTGGAATGTATTTTTGGGGTTTTGCATCCCCCATTCTATGTTTACATATGCATTTGCTACTATTGATGTGCTAAATTGAACAAAACAGGGTGCATATTTATACGTCTACAGTGACAATCAAATCCACGAGTCCTAATAAACTTATCTATCCCAAACTTTTCATATTCTTAATTACATTCTATGTTATTTTTTTTATATTAATTGAATTTGAAAATAAAGATTTAGCATCAATTGTACTACAAGACAAGATTGAAAAGAAAGCCAATGTCGTTTTTACATTAATTAAAAGGGAGTATCAAAATGTCTTTAAATTTAAAATATCATATTGTTAAAAGATCTTTAAAATTCGATTAAAGTTAATTAGATTTTTATTTGGTATTTTCTGCATTTAATTGGACGTACGGGAGGTTTGATGGTCTAAATTTAGATGTTTAGTTATATTAAGTTTTTTTCGGATTTTGATAATTTGCTGGTGAAAAAGAACATTTGACTATTAAGTGAATCCATTACTGATTTTCATAAAAATCAAATGGACTTCGATCTAGGACATTATTATATTAGGTACTATGCCAAACGACACATTGTAATATTTATTTCTCTTGCCTTCGTCGTTAGATTTTACGCGCAGTCGTTGGACGATCACTTGATGTTCCCTCGAGTTTGTGACGAATGAGTAATTGAGTATGACCCGTACCGTAGTTTAATATTAACAGATTGCAGTATACAGGTAAGCACCAGACGACAACTCGGTTGAGTTCTCGATATGGATTGGACCCGTGAATTGAATGCTGCTTGATCAGTTCAAGTCGAGCCCTATTTCTCTTTTGGACTCGAAATGGTAAAGCAGGGTCAGGCGGCTAGCCCAAGATCGGATGATCCTCGAACTCTTCTTCAGCCGCTGCTGCGCAGTGCGCCCTGAGCCACCATTTCCACTTCTCCTGGTTTCTTGAAGAGAATAAACTCTCTTTCTCCTTTCACTGTTGTTCGGCTCCCTCTGACCCAAAATCAACCAAAATGCACCAAAACACCTGAGAACTCATCTCCATTAATGGAGACCTCACCGGCGTCCGATTCTCCAAGATGAGAAAATCAACGGCCATTATTCACCCGGGTGAGTTATCGATCCTCCTTCTTCACCATCACCTCCTCAAAAGATCCTTCTCCATATCCTCAACCGCTTCTCTTCCGGTAGACCCTGGCCCAACTGATCTCTTATCTCAGCTCCTCTCTATCCTCTCTCATTCAAATTGGCAGAAACATCCTTCTCTTCGCAACCTAATTCCAAGCATCTCTCCTTCTCATGTATCTTCTCTATTCGCTAATAATCCAAATCTCGATCCCCAATTAGCTCTCAGGTTTTTCCAATTTATAGCGAGAAAACCTGGGTTTAAGCATAGCGTCCAATCTCATTCTTTCCTTCTACACATTTTGAATAGAAATAAGTTTTTTGGTGTTTCTGAAAAAATACGTATTTCCATGATTAAAAGTTGCGTTTCTGTTGATGATGTGCGGTTGGTGTTAGATTCTTTAAGGAAAATGAATAGAGATGATAATGAAAATAAGTTTAAGCTCAGTATTAGGACCTATAATGAACTATTAATGATGTTATCTAGGTTCTTAATGATTGATGAGATGACGAGAGTTTATGCTGAGATGTTGATTGACATGGTTCCACCTAATATATACACCTTAAATACTATGGTTAATGCTTATTGTAAGATCGGTAATGTAGTTGAGGCTGCTTTATATGTGAGTAAGATTTTGCAGGCGGGTTTGAGGCCTGATACTTTTACTTATACTTCATTGATATTGGGGCATTGCAGGAATAAAGATGTACATACAGCATATGGTGTTTTTAAGATGATGCCAAAAAAGGGTTGTCGAAGAAATGAGGTTTCATACACGAATCTTATACATGGGCTTTGTGAGTCTGGCAGGATTGATGAGGGTATTAGTTTGTTTAAGAAGATGAGGGAGGATGATTGTTATCCGACTGTTCGCACTTACACAGTGATTATAGATGCATTATTTGAAAACAATAGGAAATTGGAAGCTATTAATTTGTTTAATGAGATGAGGGAAAAAGGTTGTCAGCCAAATGTTCATACTTACACTGTGATGATTGATGCTGTGTGTAAAGAAGGAAAGCTTGATGAGGGCAGAAGAATTCTAAATGAGATGAGGGAGAATGGGTTGGTTGCAAGTGTGGCTACTTACAATGCTTTAATTGATGGATATTGCAAGGCGGGTATGATGGAGTCCACACAGCAAATTTTGGATTTGATGCATTCAAATAATTGTCACCCAAATGACCGCACATACAATGAATTGATATATGGTTTTTGCAAAAAGAAAAATGTGCACAGGGCAATGGCATTGCTTGGTAAAATGCTTGAGCATAGGCTGACACCAAGCCTTGTTACATATAATTCCTTGATCATTGGACAGTGTAAAATAGGTAATTTAGATAGTGCTTATAGGTTGCTTGATTTGATGAAGGAACATGGTCTGGTTCCTGACGAGTGGACTTACAGTGTTTTTATAGACACTCTTTGTAAAAATAAGAGGATAGAAGAAGCTTATATTTTATTTAAGTCTCTCAAGGAGAAAGGTGTAAAAGGAAATGAAGTGATATACACCGCATTAATTGATGGGTATTGCAAAGCTGGGAAGATACATGATGCTGAGTCTTTGCTACAGAGAATGTCTGCCGAGGACTGTTTGCCTAACTCATCTACTTATAATGCCCTTATAGATGGGTTTTGCAAAGATAGAAGAGTGAAAAAGGCATTGTTCTTGTTGGAAAATATGGTACAGAAAGGAGTGAAGCCCACAGTTTCCACATATACAATTCTTATTGTAGCAATGTTGAAAGAGGGTGATTTTGAGCATGCTAATAGGCTTTTTGCTCAAATGGTTTCCACAGGACACCAGCCTGATGTTTA
The DNA here is from genome assembly GCA_947857235.1 of Jatropha podagrica. Lineage (NCBI taxonomy): Eukaryota > Viridiplantae > Streptophyta > Magnoliopsida > Malpighiales > Euphorbiaceae > Jatropha > Jatropha podagrica. The sequence goes on along the minus strand of CANUEP010119714.1, from coordinate 173,157 downwards.
TATTTACACTGCATTTATTCATTCATATTGCAGCTTAGGGAACTTAAAAGAGGCAGAGGACGTGATGGCTAGGATGATTGAAAATGGTATTATGCCTGATGCACTGCCTTACACATTGTTAATTGATGCGTATGGATGTTTGGGATTATTAAGTGAGGGATTTGATGTTCTTAAGCGCATGTTTGATAAGGGTTGTGATCCCTCTCATCATACTTATTGTTTATTAATCAAGCATCTTTCAAAGGAAAAGCTAACAAAGGCAAGCAACAACATGGAAGGGCTTGATTCAGTTCCAAATGCCTCATTTGTTGATGTTGCTGATGTATGGAAGACAATGGAATTTGAAACTGCTCTGCAACTTTTTGACAAAATGCAGGAACATGGTTGTACACCTAACCTTAACACTTACACAAAGCTTATTGTAGGACTTTGCAAGGTGGAGCGTATGGGAGTGGCCCAACGGTTATTAGATCATATGAATGAAAGAGGAATGTTCCCCAGCGAAGATATTTATAATTCTCTTCTCAACTGTTGCTGTAAGCTTGGTATTTATGGGGATGCAGTGAGACTGGTGGATGCTATGGTGGAGCATGGTCATTTACCTCTTCTAGAGTCTTTGAACTTGCTCATCTGTGGGTTATATGATGAAGGGAATAAAGATAAGGCTAAAGCAGTTTTCTGTAATTTGCTTCACTATGGTTATAATAATGACGAAGTAGCTTGGAAAATTCTCATTGACGGCTTACTTAACAGAGGCCTTGCTGATAGATGCTCTGAATTGCTGGGCATCATGGAGACAAAAGGCTGCCAGATTCATTCTCAGACATACAGAATGTTGATTGAAGGACTTGATGAGACATAATCCTTGGTATCGTTTCTGTTGAAGTTGTCATTTACATGGAGAAATGCCTTTCCAATTCCATGTTGAATTTCTGTTATATACAGATGGAATTTCAGGTTATTTTGACATGCAATCTCAAAATAAATACTTTGATTATAGTTATTGGTTTCAAGAATCTGCCATAGCCTGATAATGAGGTAGCGCCTGTTTTATCGGACGCAAACTGTTGGATGTAGCAGTAGAACAAAGTACATAAAGGAAATCTTCGACAAATATCAGGAGGCAAGTGATCAGTAACCTTCTCAGGTTCCTTTCTTTTTTTTTTCCCCTTTTGCTTTCCAACTATCTTATCTTTTTTTTTTTTTTCTAGAAGAATACCATAAGAGGAATTAAAATGGGAGTAAATGATTAGGTATTATGTTCTTGGAGGTTTAGTAAATAGCACACATCATTAGTACATGGTGTTTCAAAGGAAAATAATTTGGCAAGTTCAGGTTAATTTTTTCAAGCCATGAGATGTTATTACTTACATTAGTACTTGGCAATTTTTGCAATAGATGGATGTCTCATTGAGCGTCTATATTGCTATTTCCTTTGTTGATTAATTACTTTAGTGAGAAAAAAAATGCTATTTCCTTTGTTGATTAATTTCTTTGGTGAGAAAAAAAAAGTATTATACATGGAGAAGTACTTTAGTGTTTTGAGATCGGTTGTTTACAGTTCTAAATTTGTATAGTTGCAATCTTCGTGTTAATGAGTGCTAAGAATTTCTCCTAGACTGCTGGACACAAACTTTGCTGGATCTTTATGCATATTGTCAAAGCATCTTTGAAAGGGGAAAGCAATTTGGAGAATATGATAAAAATTCAATATGGAATTAGGTTGCATTGATGGTATACTTGGTTTTTTTTTTTTTTTTTCGGTCAGAGCCTGCAATTTGAGACACTGTGTGCACTAGGACACCCTTTTTTTTCTTTGAATAATCATACAAGTTAATAGGGTTTTAACAACATAGAGATTAGGCTTAAAGCTTAGTTGAAGACCTTTCATAAAAAAGGAGGTGTGGCATTATAGCAACGGACATATACATTTGTACTATCAACCTTGATAACAGATATATTTGTCTGTTAGTTACAGAGATGCTTTCTAGTTTCTCCTGGATATCAAATGTTGGGTTTTTGAGGAAAATACAGCTAGAAAACTTGATATTTTACATTGAGGAAGAAAAGGAGCTTTAGTTAATATGACTTTCGATAACGAATCTTGCAGTCAAGGTGTATGAGCTGTAGTGCCAATTCTGTTGTTTAGACTATAAGGTTTTTCTGACTGAACTCCAGTGCTAATTTCTTAGAATGCTTAATTCTTGCAATCAAAGTGTTCATTTATTAATAATTTTTTTTAACATCAGTGTTGCTTAGTTATGATTTTGAGTATACTTATCTGAAAAGAAAAGCTGCTAGCTGGTTTTGCTATAACAAAGTTACGCTGCTTTTCTTGTTCAATTTGGCATAGTTCTCTAACGTCATTGTCATATCTCTGATTCTTAGGTAAGTGGCGTAGTTAAAATAGAATGGTAAAATTCTGTTAGTATTAACAAAAGACATTAACGTGAAGATGAGTGTAATGTCTAGGATGGGAAAAATACTTAATTATCTGAGATACAAAAACTTGTTGGAACGAGATTAGTCTTGGAAGCAGCAACTAGGAAATGGGAAAACCAAAGCAATCAATGTGGAGGCTTTCTCTCGTACACTTCCTGTGTATTTAAACTCACTGTCTAGGATAATTTTATAAGGGTATATTGTGTTTGGTGAGGACTGATGTGGGAGGAGGGGATGAAAGTATTCAGCGTTACCTTCATAAGCTTGTCTACAATTGAGGAGGAAAATTAAGGGAATATAAAATAAAGAAAAATTTATAACATAGTTGTGTTGGACTGCAAAGTTTTCCTTAGACGAGGTACTAGTTATAGTATAAGATAAACTCATTTAAGTTTTAATAGTTTTCTGATCTGATCTTTGTGATTATTCTCATTTGCTTCTTCACAGGATGCTGTTTTTAATTCTTCATTGAGTGATGGGTTTTTCGGCATTATTCCCCACTTTGATGATAAAATATTAATGGAAGCAAAGATTTACCAACCTAAAGGCTGATTAGCAAGGTAAAGGATTTTATTTGGATGGTAAGAGCCTATTGTGTTATGCACATCGACCTCTCTAATATATTCATCTTTTTATCTTTTTTCCACGTTCTGCTCTCCTTCCAGCTCAATTGGATAATATTTTCCTTTGTCATTATGTATTGGTAGGTTATTCTAAATTGCTATGTTAAGGAACTCTGTTTTCAAAACAAAGGGGTAAAGATATATGTAAAATAAATAGAATGAGAAAATACATCACATTTTAAATTGCATCTTGTCTTTTCTCGTAATGCCTTCTTGTTTTGTAACCTATATTTCTATGTCATCTTTGATTCTTTTGGCAATTACTTTGCGGCACTTTGATATCCCTACAACTTTTCTCCTACTCTCTGCTAACTATCTGTATGCCACAGGCATTAGTATCACTTATCTGCATACTGCTTTATTTTTAATTATTGAAACCATAATACTTTCATCCAGAGTAGGTTTTGTAGGTTCTGAACCTTTTCTGCATCTGTTTTGTGGCTGTGTTCCTGTTTAGGTTTTACATTTGAAGCCAACGATGGAAGTCTTAAATCCTTGAACATTGGTTTCAGGAATATGTAAACTGGATCCGGAAAAGGTAAAATAGCCTTAACCCCCTGTTTAAAATGATTTGAAGTATAAAATTCATTTAGAAATAGTAATATTTGGTTCAGTTAAAATTGAACTCAGATGAAATTGAATTGATGAGAATGAAATTTACTTTTTTCTTTTTAATGCATAAAAGTCCTGAAAACCTGAAATTTCAAATGAATTACACAAAATTTTGGAATTCACCTATACCGACAATACTACCATATTTTCAAGGGTAACTGAATGTTTCATCTAGTGTTAGTACTTCTAATACTTGTGACTGTTTTGTGATACAAAATTAGCATCACTTGCAGGCCAAAGCTGCAATTGCTGTTCCTGCACCAAAATTGGTCAGAAGGTGCTACTGGAGGGGGAGCAGATCCCACTGGAAAGAACTCTACGAACATCATCAGGTTCTTGTAGAAAAAAAAAAAGGGGAAAAAATATACGTTAGCAACGAATTTATGAGTGAGCTGTACAGTAGTTATATATTTAAAATGTCCTTAGAATGTGTACCCTCATATCTGTCAGCTTTTTGCCTGGGTGCTAAATATTGAGTAAAGTGAACGACGATTTATCAATCGTTTGATGACAAGTCGACAAATCTTTTTCTATTTATTTTATATAATTGATTATAAAATAATAAATAACTATTAAACGTCATTAAAAAATTCATACTATATATTTATATGATGATTTATGAATTATTTTATATTTCAACTGCGTTGCATTCATCAGTTAACTATTACCTATTAGAAATGTTTTCCAGAAAAAAAACTAGCTATTAGGAATATTTAAATTCTAAATTTATAAATTATTAGACTTTTGCAAAATTATTATGTTATGGAAACATGAAGTAATAAAATAATCCACCTCCAAGATCTATAGGGAGGCTAATCAAGAAGCTAACACTTTGGCGAATGTAGCTCTTGTAGTTCAGCAGGGGCTTGTGGTTTTTTTTTTTTTATGGGTTTTATCCCACCATTAGATTAAAAAAAATAATAATAAAAAAAAATAAAATAATCCTACTCCAGATTAGTAGGTGATTTGGCTCAGAGTTACTTTAAAAGAAAAAATAAAATAACATTTAAAAATTCAAGAATTGTATCATAGTCCGTCATGACACATCACATCACATCATTTTGTTGAGATGGAAAACTTAAATATAAAATTAAATATTACAAATTATATCACAGGACTCTGGCTCGCTGGGCCTCGTTAGTTCTACTTCTATATATATAACACGATACGAAGCAATGAAATGCAGAGTAACACCAATAATCCACCATGACTGAACCTAAAAGGCTTCATGTAGCTTTCTTTCCATGGCTAGCATTCGGTCATATGATCCCATTCCTTGAACTCGCCAAACGCATAGCCCAGAAGGGTCACAAAATCTCTTTTCTATCTACTTCTAGAAACATTCAACGTTTGCCAAAAATCCCTTCAAATTTATCATCCAATATAAATTTCATAAGCCTTCCCTTACCTCAGCTTGACAATCTCCCGCCTGGTGCAGAGGCCACCATAGACTTACCCTTCGATAAATTTCGATACCTTAGAATGGCCTATGATAGCCTGAAAGACCCTTTGGTTCAATTTTTAGAAACTTCCACTCCAAATTGGGTGATTTACGACTGTTTTCCTTACTGGTTACCTCCTATTCTGGCCGATCTCGGGATCTCCAGTGCCTTTTTTAGTATTTTCGGTGGTTGGACTCTAACTTTCTGGGCATCACCGTCATCGGCCATGATTGACGGCGATGATTCAAGATTTCAGCCAGAAGACTTCACTGTCCCTCCTAAATGGATCCCATTTCCCTCAAAAGTCGCATATCGACTTCACGAAGCAAAGAAAATTCCCCATCGTTACGAGGTAGACAATTCAGGTATTCCCAAACACATATTTGGATCAGTAGTTAGTTCAGTAATGGCGAATACTGATATTGTAGCTATTCGAAGCTGTTTCGAGCTAGAAGCTGATTTTTTAAGGCTTGTCAGAGAGCTTCATGGTAAGCCTGTGTTTCCAGTAGGTCTACTGCCACCTTTTACTCTAGATGGCAATGGCGATGAAGATGATACGTGGCTTAAAATCCAAGATTGGCTAGACAAGCAAGAAAAAGGGTCTGTAGTATACATAGCATTCGGAAGCGAAGTGGATTTGAGTCAGAACGAGTTCACTGAGTTAGCACTCGGGTTAGAGCAATCAGGTTTGCCATTCTTTTGGGCTTCAAGGAAACGGAACGATTACTCGGTGGAGTTGCCAGATGGGTTTGAGGAGCGAGTTGAAGGACGTGGACTGGTTTGGACGAGTTGGGTACCTCAACCAAGAATCCTGAGTCATGAATCGGTTGGAGGGTTTTTAACTCATTGTGGTTTTAGTTCAATTATAGATGCTCTGTATTCTGGATGTGCTTTGATTATGTTGCCTATTACTTTTGACCACGGTTTAATTGCTAGGGTTTTTGAAGACATGAAAGTCGGTGTGGAGATAATAAGAGATGAGGAAGATGGGTCTTTCACGAGGGACTCAGTGGCCGATTCAGTGAGATTGGTTATTGCCGAGGAGGAAGGAAAATTGTATAGGGAAAAAGCAAAAGAGATGAGGAAGTTATTTGCAAATAAAGAACTACATGACCGTTACATTGACCAATTTGTTGAGTTTCTACAAACTCATGGAGTCCCCGGTGTTTGAATAATTCCGGTGAGTTGGGATGTGCCTGTATTTACTGTGCAAGAGTCAATAATAATGAGTTACATGTGCTGCTGCAAATTGTATTTAGTGTGCAAGAGTCAATTGATTCCAATCTTTTCTTTTAAGAAATTTGGTGTTTTTACCTGGATTAATTACTTTGCTTAATTTTTTCATATGGGACCCAAAAATTGATTTAATTAATAAAGTAAGGATAAACTAATTGATTGTTTTTATAGAGATAAAAAATTGAATTAATTGATTTTTTTTTAGCAATTAAATCAAATTTTCCCAGATTCCCAGATTGTGCAGAATGATTTAGTTTCTACTAATCCATTTTTCAATTGAGAAAAAGATTTCGTTCAACCACTCTTAATCGATTCTTTTGTGTTTGGATAACAATACAGTAGGAAAATAAAGAGGGAAAATATAGCCGAAATTTTCCTCTTGTTTGGATATTTAAGAGGAAAAATGATTTTATAAATGGTAAATTATGAGTTTGACTTTTATTTGCTTTTAATAAAGAAACATAGAGGTACAATTGTAATTTTTTTTCTTTTTTTTTTTAAATGATAGACTAAGAATTTGTTCGGTAGATCTCAAGAGTAATCTTGATTAAGTCAGAAAGTCGAGCTATCGATTTCTCTTGAAATCTAAATAGAGACGTATCCGGATAAGAATCCTGAATAACATTCAAAATTTGTAACTTGTAGATGAATGCTTGGTCAAAAGGGGCTATTAAAAGTCATTTAAAAATTTAGAATATTTTTAGTATTTATATTTAAACTGTGTCTCTGACAATTATAAATAAATTTATATGATAAAAGAGAATATAATAGGAAACAATCAACAAGAAATATTCAGTATTCTAAGTATTATTCAAAATTATACTCATCAAATTGGTGAGGTGAACATGAGCCTTTCTTTCCAACAATGGCATCTCCAAGCTCTTTTCAAAATCACAACGGTGTTCAAAATCCAGATGTTTAACAATCAGGATCTCAATCTCCACTTGAGTTGTTGGCCATTAACCTTCCTCTTTCTAGTCAAGGCTATATCCCCAGTGCTTCAAGCCAACCTTAACTTACTGACCCGCAAGTAGCCAAAGCCTTGATTAAGGCGTACAATAATTTTTTTTTTTCTATTTTAGCTAGATTTATGCAGACCCAACTATCTTCGCAACCTATGCAACAACAGCGTAATTTTACTTTAAGAAATGGCAAACAAGCTGTACCAAAAGTAGAATAAGAGTATTTAGATTTTCCAAATATATTGAGTCATCTTGGAAGGTCACTACAACTAGTCAAGATGCAATTGAGGAACTTATGCCCAAAGATTACTCTGACGAAAGTTTTCGTCTGAGAATTAAAGAAATCCTCAAGAAGTATAAGGTATCAGGAGATCACAGTGATTATGGATTGAGAAATGATTCACTATTATCACATGATATCCTGTCGGTTTCATTTCCTTCTAAGTTCAAGATGTCAAGTTTTCAGACATATGATGACACTGCAGATCTAAGGAGTCATCTCGCCAATTTTCGCACAATAATGCATATACAAACAATCAACAATGCATTATTGTGTAGAGCTTTTCTAGCAACCCTAAAAGGTCTAGTCCAAGAGTGATATCAGATGCTCAAGACGGGCTCTATCTCATCTTTTGCCCAACTTGCATCGTCATTTAAGGCCCGTTTCGTTATGAGCATTCTAAGCAAAAAGATCTCTTCAGATCTAATTGATTTGAAGAGAGAAGATGACGAATTTTTGTAAGCTTACCTCGCCAATTTCAGAAACTCGCCATGCAAATTGAGGATTTAAATGCTGAAGTGGTCATTAGTGCTATGACAAAAAATTGCAATTGATGGAAATTGAACTGGAGCCTAACTACTTGAGCAATGGAATACTAACCACGACATTAAAAAGTTTAAAACGTTAAAAGGAAGTGAAAAGACACTTTTGTTGGTTGATTAAAAGGTCACTTTTTATTAAAACGTTCAGAAGACGCGCCGTTTTAGGAGATGACGATAAACCTAAAAAGTCACATTCATTAAAAGCAAGTAATCAATGAGTTGGCAACTAGGGCTTACGTGGAAATAATGACACGCCAACCCCCCAAAGTTCGAACACATGGAACGAAAAGTCAAGGTTTGTAAAAGCTAAACATAAATGTTTTGGTATTATTTGGGGAGGCTATTGATATATTAAGAATTTATTCGGTACATTCAGTAATCTTGACTAAATCATAAAGCCGATCCACGGATTATGCTTAAAATCTCAACAGAAACGTACTTGAACAAGAATCCTGAACAACATTCAAAATTTATAATATTTAGATGAATGTTTGGTCAAGAGGGGTTATTAAAAGTTATTTAAGAATTTAAAATATTTTTAGCATTTATGTTTAAATTGTGTCTCTGACAATTATAAATAAATTTATATTATAAAAGAAAATGTAATTGGAAACAATGAACAAGGTATATTCAATATTTAAAGTATTATTCAAAATTATACTCACCAGATACTATTTTTCTTCTCAATTTTCTTTCCTCTCTTATTCTCCACCAATCAAATATTTTTACTTTTCGACGAGTTGGTCTCCAAAGTTTTGTCTCTGCTTTCAATTAAAACAAGGCCATTTTAGTCTTTTCAATTCTATTAAACAATTTTTTTTTATTTGATACGATATCAACCGCGAATGGACCAAAGTTTTGCTCATCATGATTTTTATTTTGCAATATAAGGATTTTCTACAAGCATCATCTAGGCTTCTACATTAGTCCTCTGTTCACCATGAATGAACCCAAAAAGCTCCATGTTGCTCTGTTTCCATGTCTGGCTTTTGGTCATACAATCCCATTCCTCGAGCTCGCCAAGCTTTTAACCAAAAGAGGTCACAAAATCTCCTTTTTTTCTACCCCTAAAAAAAACATCCAGCGTTTGCCCAAAATCCCTCCAAATTTAGCAAACCTTATCCACTTAGTAACCATCACTTTACCTTCTGTAGACCATCGCCCCCCTTATTCAGAGGCCACCACTGACATTCCCACCCACAAGGTTTCAAACCTCAAGAAAGCCTACGATGACCTGCAAGGCCCTTTGTTTCAGTTTCTAGAAACTTCTACTCCTGATTGGGTTATTTACGACTTCGCCCTTTTCTGGTTACCTCCTATTACAGCCCATATCGGAATCTCGAGTGCCTTTTTCAGTATTTTTGGTGGTTGGACTCTTTAACTTTTTTAGAACCATCATCGGCCATGATTAACGGTGATTCTCTACGAACTCAGCCAGAGGACTTCACCGTTCCACCGAAGTGGGTTCCGTTTCCCTCAGAAGTCGCGTTTCGGTTACATGAGGCAAAGAAAGTGTTGAGTTATGCTCATGTGAATGATTCGGGTTGCTCCAATGTGTTTCGTTTCAGTTCAGTAATGGTAGATTGTGATTTTATAGCTGTACGGAGCTGCTTCGAGTTGGAGGGTGACTTTTTAAGGCTTGTTGAACAGCTTCACGGCAAACCTATGCTTCCAATAGGTCTGTTACCACCTGCAGATCTGGATGTCAATGGTGAAGAAGACGAGACGTGGCGTATAATCAGTCAATGGTTAAACAGTCAAAACAAAGGATCTGTGGTTTACATAGCATTCGGGAACGAGGTGGAAGTGAATCAACAGGAGTTAACTGAGTTGGCATTTGGGTTAGAGTTATCAGGACTTCCCTTCTTTTGGACTTTAAGGATAAAAGATAACTCACTCGGACTACCAAATGAATTTGAGAAGCGAGTCAAGGGACGTGGCCTAGTGTGGAAAACTTGGGTACCTCAACTCAGAATTCTGAGTCATGAATCGGTTGGTCGGATTTTGACTCACTGTGGTTGTAGTTCAATTGTAGAAGCACTTTATTTTGGACGAGCTTTGATTATGTTGCCCATTGCTCTGGACCAAGGGTTAATTGCTAGAGTTTTTGAAGAAAAGAAGGTTGGTGTAGAAATAACCAGAGATGAGCAAGATGGGTTTTTTACAAGGGACTCGGTGGCTGAGACGTTGAGGTTGGTTATGGTTGATAAGGAAGGAAAAGAATACAGAGATGCTATGAAGGAGATGAGGAAGTTATTAGCTGACAAAGATCTCCATGACAGATACATAGATCGTTTTGTTGAGTTTCTGCATCATCATCGAGTTGTTTTTTGCTAATTGATGTTCACGAAAAAGACCAAAGCACTCTTTAATATATGTTCATTGTATTATTTATGCTAAAAAGCAAAAGGTTTTTTTTTAATAATATGATTAATGTAATTATGCTTTTAACATATTATTTTTTTTATTTCCGTGAACTAATTATTTATATTATCAATAAAATTAATTTTAATATAAATAAGTATAATGAGAAAGGAAAATGAACTTTTCACCGGATGGATTTGAATTTTAAAATGCCATTATATCTTGAAAAGAAATTGTCTTTTCTGCCTTTTTCCATAAAATTAAGAAGTTTTACCATTAAGCCACTTCAAACATTTGTTTTTTAAAAGACATTTATATGTATAATTAAATTAATTTGTAAATTAAATAAATAAAATAAAATATTGTTAGATGGACGTAAAATGGCCTAATGAGGAAAAAACTGTATAAATTTTAATCTTTTTATTAATTCTAGTTGGTTTTTTTTTTAATTTTATCAATTAATACAGTGTATTTAATTTTCTGTATCAATTTTAGATTCCATTTGTCCCCTGTCAATGTGGCAGTTATCTTTCACAAGAAGGTGCTACAACATCCAATTTCAATAATAATTTATATATCTACGTGTATTAAAAGAAAGCTTGAATTTTAGAATTTTTATTAAATGTGATCAATTTTTTTAATTTTATTAATTAATCTATTGATATTTATTCAATTAAATAATTTATTAATTAATTATGTATATTAAATATATAATAGATTAATCAATTAGAATTCAATTTTAATAAACAATTTTTTTAAAATATTATTTTTAAATATCCTAATCGAAAATAGTTTAAATAGTCTTTTTAAAAAATTATTTTTTAATTAGCTTGATATAAGAACAATGTCAAACATGGGGTACGTGGGAGCTGCTATGTTCCTGAATCATATATCCTTAAAAAAAGATTGTATGACCAACTTAAACCTAAGGGGACCCTTCTCTTCTTGTTGAATCTGCCCATTAATACCACAAGCTCACAAGGTAAATTGAGTCATAATTCTTTGAATAATCTCCATGAATGAACAGGACCATGCAGCCATCCACCACAAAGTTTTCAGCAGAGAAGGGTTACTAGTTCAAATTTGATTCCGACATCTGAGATAATAGAATGATAATTCTGTTAGTATTAACAAAACCAGAAATCAATGTATATTCATAATTTAGGGCAACTAGTTGCTTCTTTCACGTCTTCTGTTATTATCATGAGCTTGTACGAGAAAAAGAAAATAAGTATCATATCACATGAAACCAATGAAACTTTTAATCTATATGTTACCATTAGATATTGGAAGCAAGTGATGATAGATCTTTCTATCTTTCCCATCCCCTTTTCAAAGCAATCTTAAAATCAATCCGTGAACATAATATAATTAAATAAATTTGTAATATGGGATTTCGAACCAGCATCAAATGAACGCCATCATCTTGCTTCTCTAGTTTCCCAAGTGTAGTCAAATATGGGTTTCCATTGCCATCACTGCAACCACTTGCTTGAGTCGTCAACATGGGGATACCGTTTCTCTGTTGAGAAGATGAGCTGTTCAAATCCTTCTCTTCTGTAAATAAATGTCAAATCAACACCATATGAGAAGCGAAAGAGACAGAAAAATGCGATTCTGAAAAATGAAAGTATAAAAACCGTAACACGTGATTTTTTTTTTTCCTTTTTTTACAGGTAAAAAATAAAAAAATAACATTTAATTTAATTGTGGAGAGTGGGATTTGAACCCACGCCCTTTCGGACCAGAACCTTAATCTGGCGCCTTAGACCAACTCGGCCATCTCCACATCAATGATAATTTGGGCTAAAACTAAGGAATCACATATTTTACGCATGTCCAGCATTATCCACAGAATCACCGCACGCAGTTTTGCACTATCATATCATTAAAATCTGGTTGCTATCCCAGGAGTGAGATTCGCAAAACTAGCGAAGGATACTGTGCGATGTGAGTTGCTCAATTTCGTCGAACTTCGATTTTCCGCCCACCATGCACGTTGGCCAGCGAAAATGGTGGTTTCTAAACTCGTCGAACTTTTTTCTGGTGAAATGTTTGTTGACTTGACTTAGTGGCTTAGAGGTCATTAGGCTTATAACTTAATCTACAAAAATGTTGAAAAAAATTAATATTTTTAATAGTAGAAACTTGAAAGGAGGGAACCATGTAACAGATCCTTACCCTTCTTTCATATCATCTTCTTCACAGCACTCCACATCGACCGACAACCGATCAAAAGTATTATAATTTGACTCAACTTCCCAGCATCGCATTTAACATTTCACACTTAATTGCACTCTCCCAAACATTTTTCGTTCAAAAATACAAATGGAAACCAAAATTCAATGATTAAATATATTAGGGATAAATAAATACAAATTAATTCTATATATTCACTTTGGAACAAATTAATTAAAAATAATATTTTTATTCAAAGAAAATTAAAATGAAAAAGTATTTAAAAATACGTGTTTTTATTTGTTTGGTTCGCCAGAGTCGATAAATAAATACTCTGTTTAGATGAGGGGAGAAAAGGAAATTTGAGTGGAAAATATTGACGAAATGATTTTAATTGTTATTTTGCTCTCTGCACAATTCAAATAGAATCTCTCCAAATTGGAGTGAAAATCGGCGAAAAAAGCTGAAAATTGCACTATTTATCTCAAAATTACGTTAGTACCCCAATTTGAGTAAACTGTGGAAATTTTTTATTAAAAGATATGAACAGTAAATATTATTCTCTGTTTTCCACTCTTAAAATCATTTTTCTCCTCATGTTATTAATTAATTAATTACAAGTTAGATTAGAAAATGGGTGATATTTGTAATAATATTTTCCCTTTTTTGTTTTTACTCCATAGCCAAGTAAGAAATGAACTATTAATTATGGTATTAACGATTAAAGACAAATAAAGAAAAAAATGATTAAGGACAAACAAGGAAACATTGATTATATTATTATTATTATTATTATTATTAGTCACGATCCAAACCGTGGACGGATCGACACTAGGACCTGAATAAGTTTTAGATCCCTAAGACCCGTAGTAAGCTTAACTGAAAAGTCCATATACGAGTTTAGCTGTCCTTTCCTAATAGTGAGCCCAGTATTCATATAGTCATGGCCCGAGAATTATTATCTCATTTAATTATATGCAAACAGGCCCAATAAATTTCAAATATACCATATTTACTAGCCACACATACATCTAAGTAAATATTTAGGACAACTATTATTCTAAACATTAGCTCATTCACAATATACATAAATAAAATATACTTCTTATAACTGCGGAGTTTCAAAATATTCAAAAGTAGAGAAATTTCTTAAAGTAACCGTATTTTAACAAATTATATAAGATTGAAATATATTTTGAAGCTCTGTGGAAAAGAATACAAAGCCTTTAACTCTCCTTTGAAAATCTCCTATTTTCTGAAAAAGTTAGTGGGATGAGGGATGAGTTTCACAAACTCAGTGAATAATAATAAATAATGAATGACTAGACAATCACGCAGAATGCATATCTAATCACAGAACTACTCACTCTGTCAGTCATGTATATGTCACAGTATCAACATCCATAATTATTTCATTTTCAAATAATCATTCACGTGAAAATTAGTCTGTGGCGTCACCAAAACCCCCAATGAGCCGTCCTCTCACATGACTCATTTTCTCAATGTGTGCACCAGGGAGCCGATCTCCCGTATATGGCTGACCGGTCCGATTCTTGTTTGACCAGCCTTTTCATTATTTTTTATGCCCTCTTTTCTTTCCATACCATTAGGAGGCCAGCCTGTTATTTTTTTTCATATCACATCACATATCACCAGATGCATACTGGGGCGCCGATCTCCCCATACATGGCCAACGGTATCAAAGACCGTTCTCACAAATCCATGGTGACCCATTTCATTATAATTTCACTCAAACAAGGTAATCCTTATCACAGTATATTTAATCAATAATTCATCTATTTGCCAATCATCAAATCATTAATCAATATGCAAAATATATAATGTGATGATACGATTGCTAAATAATGATATAATATCTCCTGATATAAAAGTATTTAATGATATTATGTAATAAGGTTACGGCGATATAAAATCATAATTACAATGAAATTTATATCCAAATGGGTACAAAATTTAGCAACAGATGCTTCATTGCTTAGCAAACGATATATCCGATGCTAATTTAGCATCGAACAAAATTCTGATGCTAAATTATTAGCATCACGATATTTAGCATGTGAATTTATCCCTAGCTAATCCGCTGCTATTTTTATTTTAGCAACAGATTCTTTAAGTTTAGCAACGGACTAAGTTGTTGCTGAACGATACTTTTTTGTAGTGATTACAAGTGAGATATTAAAGGGTTTCATAGTAATCTGATCAATATCACAAATGAATTATCATTGAGGATTCATAATATTCGGATCAAATTTACAAATGAAGTATCACTAATATGATAAACAAACACATATATATAACACTGAATAAAATATACCACTATATATATTTTAGTACTATCACACATTTCACATTTAGGTCAGTAACTTCTCCCTTTCATCACATCTCTATGTGCACATAGCCTGATGGTATATCCCTCATTAAAATTGGGATTCTGTCATATTGGCTAACAAATGGTTTGGTACAATCAAAATAGGTATAACGTCCAAATAGGTTCAAGGTCAACAATGTAATAAACAAATTGTTTCATACTAGCAATAGTATGTATTTTATCAAAAGTTTCAATATAATAAGGAAGGATTAGACACTATAACTCACCTTGAACTCGAGTATTCGAATCCTTTCTATCACTTATAATCCAAAATGATTTATAGTAACCCCTTAACCTATATTCACATTTAAACATATTTTGCACTTTTAGTTTATTTTTAGCTCTTTGTTAACCTTCAATGTTATTTAATATTTCTATTCATTTAAAATCTAAAATTTTGGAGACATAATTTATACATATTGAACTTAATATTCATCCATTTTTTACTTATATTCATAGTTAAATCATTCAGATTAAATTTGGTGAATTTTAGTACAAATTAGGAAAATTCAGAAAATTTTAGCATGTGAGTCACTTGTATTCTCTTATTTATATTTTTACTTTCACATATCCTTTTGCTCTGAAATTTTTACACAATAATTTTAACATCTCTGGAAACTCTCATATTAAATTTCATAATTTTTAGAATTCATTTTCTTATTTAAATAAATTAATTACAGAACTAAAATTTCTATTTTTCATAGACGGAGTCTTCTCATTTATTTACTTAGTATTTCTAATTTGCCTCATAATTTAGAATTGGCCTTTTAACACAACCTTCTTAACATCTTAAGATATATTTCTGAAAAATTTTATAATTTTTAAAATTCATTTATACTGTCAAATAATTTAAACACTATAGTGAAATCTGTTTAGAGTATCACACTGAGTAATTCGTATTTACTTAATTATAATTATTTTTCCTTTAATGTCTTGGACTTCTTTTACCACAATCTTGCTAACATCCTAACTTAGCTCTCTATAAAATTTCATCATTTTTGAAACTTGTTTACATATTTAATTAAATAAAATACAATAGCTAAATTTAAATAGTTTACTGAGATAGTTTAAAAATTATAGTCTGTAGCTCCTACATTTTCAATTCCCTTTTTCCCTAACCAATTTATGACATCTTAAATAATTAATTAACATGTTCTAAAGACAATTTTAAGCTTTTACTCATCAAATTAAATGTCTAAACTTATAGAATAAAAATCAAAAGGCAGAATTTAATATTCCTTAAATATTTTATTTCCTCTTGTTTTCTCCTCCTTCTTATCACTTACTGATTTATCTCTTCCTTTAGAATATTTGGAGACATTTATTAGGAATTGTTAAATAAACTATGAAAGGTTGGAGATCAATAGAAATGAGAAGGAAAAGAAGGCTATGGTTATAATTTTTGTTGGAGGTGGAGAAGTGAATTTCATCTCCCAATAGACTTGTTTTCTTTTTACTAAGGGGTGACTCACCTCTTGCCTTTCTTTCCCTTCTATAATGTAAGATTTTGATTTGTAGGTAAGTCCCTTGAGTAGTAGATAATTCTTTTAATTTGTAGATATATGCTTTGGGTGGTAGATAAGTTATGTGATTTGTAGATGTATCCTCTTTGAGCAATAGATAAGTTCTTTGATTTTTAGGTAAGTACTTTGACTTGTAGGAGAGTCTTTTGATTCTTTGTTGACTAATTTGATTGGTTGATAAAAAATTATTTATTTAATTTGTACAATATTTAAATTATAAAATTTTTATTGTATTTAGGGTGTTATATATATATACTCTATAAATTAATAATTATCAATTTACGCGATTAATTAATACATCACTGAATTAATAAAATTTCATGGTGACATTATTAATTTATAGAGGTTGGACTATATATATATATATGCAAAATCATTCATTCAAGTAGCTGAAATTAACTAAATAATAATAACAAATAAAATTAAAGGAAAAGTTTTCGTAAAGTATATTTTTATTTTTAAATTTCAATACAATAAATTTTACTTGTTGGCTTTCTAATTTATTTAAAAACTGTATTTGGTATTGATGGTAATAATACTTGGACAATTTCAAAAACAAAAATATTGCTCTATCTTAAATATTGATTTATAATGTTTTTCAAGTTTCTTTGATGGAGATAAAAAAGTGTAATTAAGTAAATTGATGTGTATTAAGATAAATTAAAAAAAAATTATTAGGTTACATATTTTGAAATTTTAAAGTTTCAGTATGGAAATTTTTTAAAATTATAAATTTAAGCTTATTTTTAATGAAAATTTTGTCCAAAATTTATTATATATATATATATATATATATATAATTAAATGAAAATTATAACTTAATTATAAAATTTATTACAAGGTCTAATTTATATATATATATATAAAATAAAAAAGTAAATTTACAATAATGTTATTTTTCTTCCTTCCATTTATTTATTTATTTATTTATTTGTTTTCTTTCCTCTATTAATTTCCCTCCTCCCCTTTCCGAACGTAGTGTTAGGGTGGATAAGTATCATTATCCCCGACGAAGTTCTAGCTGGACTCCGCCACCTGTAGGTTCCGAAATAAAATATGGTGCTAGCTTAGTGCCATGTGTAGGTGAAAGAGAAAACGGGTCCATGCATGAGCATTTGAACGTGATTACGTAGGCTTGGGAGTTTCTGAATAGAGGGTGAGTGTCCACAGCATCATTTTCCTAAGGTTTGATTAAATGTGGGGTCCACCTATTATTTCACTCCTGTATGCTGAGTTAACCTTGTTACTTCTATAAATGTGACATGATAGGAAGCAGTGACTGCAGAGTAACACCAATAATCCACCATGAGTGAACCTAAAAAGCTTCATGTAGCTTTCTTTCCATGGCTAGCATTCGGCCATATGATCCCATTCCTTGAACTAGCTAAACGCATAGCTCAAAAGGGTCACAAAATCTCTTTTATATCTACTCCTAGAAACATTCAACGTTTGCCAAAAATCCCTCCAAATTTATCCTCCAATATAAATTTCATAAGCCTTCCCTTACCTCAAGTACACAATCTCCCACCTAATGCAGAGGCCACCATGGACTTACCTTTTAGTCAAGTTCCATGCCTTAAAGTGGCCTATGATAGCCTAAAAGATCCTTTGCTTCACTTTTTAAAAACTGCTACTCCAAATTGGGTGATTTACGACTTTTTTGCTTACTGGTTACCTTCTACATTGGCCGATCTCGGAATCTCCGGTGCATTTTTTAGTATTGCTGGTGGTTGGACTATAACTTCCTTTGCGTCACCGTCATCGGCCATGATTAACGGCCGTGATTCAAGAACTCGACCAGAAGATTTCACTGTCCCTCCTAAATGGATCCCCTTTCCCTCGAAAGTCGTATATCGACTCCACGAAGCGAAGAGAACTCTCCGTCATTACGAGGTAGACAATTCAGGTACTTCCGATGGATTTCGAGTAAGTACGGTGATGGCGTGTTGTGATGTTATAGCTGTTCGAAGCTGTTTCGAGCTAGAAGCTGATTTTTTAAGGCTTGTTGGAGAGCTTTATGGTAAGCCTGTGCTCCCGGTAGGTCTATTGCAACAGTTACCTGTTGATGGCAATGATGATGAAGATGATACGTGGCTTCAAATCAGAGATTGGCTTGACGGGCAAAAAAAAGGGTCTGTAGTGTACATAGCATTTGGAAGCGAAGTAGATTTGGGTCAGCACGAGTTCACTGAGTTGGCACTCGGCTTAGAGTTATCAGGGTTACCATTCTTTTGGGCTGTAAGGAAACGGGATGATAACAAGGTCGAGTTACCCGATGGGTTCGAGGAGCGAGTTATCGGACGTGGACTGGTTTGGACGAGTTGGGTGCCTCAACCTAGAATTCTGAGTCATGAATCAATTGGAGGGTTTTTGACTCACTGTGGTTATAGTTCAATTATAGATGCGCTTTATTTTGGATGTGCATTGATTATGTTGCCTATTGCTTTTGACCATGGACTAATTGCTAGAGTTTTTGAAGACAAGAAAGTAGGTATAGAAGTAACGAGACATGAGGAAGATGGATCTTTTACCAGGGACTCGGTGGCTGACTCAGTGAGATTGGTTATGCTTGACGAGGAAGGAAAATTGTACAAAGAGAACGCAAAAGAGTTGAGCAAGTTATTTGCAGATAAAGAATTACAAGACCATTATATTGATCAATTTGTTGAGTTTCTACAAACTCAGCGAGTTGGGCGGTCCGAGTCACCAGTTTTAGAATGATTTTTCATTTTGAACGGTAAAATTTAGTTTTTGAATGATCACACAAAAAAAAAAAAAAAGTGTGTATTTAGTATTTAGTGTGGAAGAGTCGACAATAATGAAATATACATGTACTGTACATGATACCAGTGGTGAAACTATGGCACCACACGTGTGTGCACGTTTATTAAAAATAAATTGAATAATTTATTATATATGTACTATATATATATATAGTAAAATTGTATTTTAAAACCCTTTAAACTTTTGTGTTTACAAAAAGTAACTGCGACCTGCATTTTTACACGTAGCGCATGCGGGAAAAAAACTTTTAACTCATCAGCATCAGTGGATTTTACGTAAATACCCATTGCATTTTTAAAAACATGCAAATCTCTGGTTATTTTTTCTTTCTCCTATCTAACGCCATCACCGCCATTTCTTTCGAACTCCATTTTTAAACGGTTGACCTTCTAAAAGTCAAGAACATATTTTTTATTTTAAAGATTTTTTTAATCCATGTCTAATACAAGTTACGAATCAGTTGAAGCCGAAACTTGTTAAGATGTCTCTTTTGCAGTTTGCACTCTTCAAACTCGCTGCCATTGAGTTGATTCTTCTCAGAGGAGTAGTCAACATCATTGTCATTCTCCTTGGAAAGCAACACCGTTTTCTCCATATAGATGTCAATCTTTCTTGTCACAAAGGTTTTTGCAGCTGCTGTAATTCTCACCACTGATTTTCTTCATATACTCTATGACGGGTCGGAGCTTATGGTCGAATTTTCTCATTTACCGGATTTTTTACTGTGATGGCAGAGTTGTTGACTCTATTTATGAATTTTGTGGCCGCTCAATAATACAAGAGAAAACGCTAATAATGTCAGTTGATACAATTCCAGATTGCGTAGTTTACTTTTCATAGATGTTGAGGACTGGAATGGTATTTACAAGGAAAAAAATTTGTATTCAAGTGGTCAAGCTGCCATGGATTATTTAGGTTTCATTGCTTCAATTTAGTTTTATTTTGTTTGCACTTTGCTGTGAGTTCTTTTTTTTTTTTTTTACCTGAATGTAATTTTGTTGTGAGTTATTATTATTAATGTTTAGTTCACAAAATAATTTTTTATTTTTATGTGATTTTTCAATTGATTTTCGATTTTTATTTTTCAATTGGCTTTTGAAAATTTTTTATTATTTATTAGGGAGTCATAATTTTTTTAAATCAGTATTAAGTATTTGCAATTGTAGATGATGATAAAGAATGTTCTTATTTGCTTTTGCTTGAATTTCTCAATACCAATTATCAATTGTTATGCTATTAACTGTTAAAAAAAGCAATTGTTTCTTTTGAGAGAAACTGGAGGTTGAAGCAGGTGGTGGTGATGGCATTAGATAGGAGAGAGAAGGGACAAGAAATTTGAATGTTTTTTAAGGATAAAATAGAAAATTTATATTTATGTCTATGTGGAGTTCATTTTTTTTAGGATGTCTATGTGGAATCCATTAATGCATGCCAGTTGAATTATTTTTAGCATGTCAAATGCCACATGTAAGAATGCCGGTCCCACATTCATTTAAATTACTTTTATGTTATAAACACGAAAGTCCAAGTGATTAACTTCATGACTTGAGTTACGTTGAGTGAAATTAAGCTATAAAATAGATGAGAAAGGCGATTTTGGAAACAATTTTAAATAAAAAATTCAATCAATCATTCACCTTCAGCAACATCGCTAAATTTTGATATCAATATTTTTAAAATCAATATACAGCGGAATCTCGATAAATTAATAATTTTATTAAAATAATAATTTTTTCTAGTCCTGAGTTAGGATCAACGTGGTAAATTAATAATTCGTTAAATTTATAAAATAATACAAAAAAAATAAATTCATATAAGTCTCATTTTGACATATAAATTAATAATTCATTATCTATATCAAAATATTTTGTATATAATCATAACTAAACTAAGCAGGTTTCAAAAAATATGAATCTAATATTATTTGTTTCTTTTTAAAATTAATATCACTTTGAATTTCATCTCTAACCTTTCTTAGAGTATTAAAAAAATCTGGTGTAGAGTTCTCATATTATAAAAGGAAGTAATTGTTGCTTTCAAAGCATCTTTGCGCGAAACTTGTTCTAATTTCACACTATCATCTTCCACTTCATCTTCTTTGTTGATTTCCATAACACTCTCAATTATTTGTTCATCTGTAGGCAATTCTAAACTCGTGTCATTTTATCCCGAATAGTTCAAAACATCTTCAGCATTCATTGTGTTATGATAGTTCATCCATTGATTTTCCGAGGATTCACATATACTAGGTCAGCATTCAAAATTAGTGTTCACATATAGTTAGTTTGTTTTATTTAGATATACTTAATAAGCTATATTGTCATACCCCAAAATTTGATGATGTGATGGTCTTAAAATCTAGATAGGCTTAAGGCCACCAAGCACCCCGTAGAATCATAACTAAACTATTTTAATTATTTCTCTTAGTTATTAACTTTAGGTGGGCTACAATCAATTTTATTCATTTATATTAATTTCACGAAGCATAAAATATTTCATATACTTATATAGTTACATAACACACTATTATAATAGTACTTACAAAGTAGCTTATTTAGGTACCAAACAAAAATCATTTTCAAAAGTAGTACGGAGCAATTAGAGTTCATACATCTTATTTATATACTTTATTCATAGGCTTCTTGTTGGAAGAAAGAAATCAAGAAGTTGACAGATCAGGATCACCTCTATCTGAAATCACAGACGCTTGAATGAGTTATCAACTCAATGAGATTATAGTGTTATATAGGTAGTATATAAAATGAAAGTATCTAAAAGTTTAACATTTATAACAATACCAGATGGTAGTATTATTATAGCTTATCAACAAAAATCATTTCATTGAAAGGATTCATAGTAATCCAATCAATATTCACTATAAAAAAATACCAATTAGCAACGGAATTTTAGCATCAAACCTTATCCGATGCTAATTAGTAACCGTTTAGTAAGGGATTGGCAATAGTTTGGGAATGGAAAACAAATTCATAATTTAACATCGGATTAGCAACAAAAAATTAGCAACGGATTATAGCTCTAGCTAATACATAGCTAATACAATACTAATTAACACAGGAAATAATGGCAGGTAAATGGGCAACAGATTAGCAACAAATAGACAATGAATTTTAACATCGGATTTTTATTCCGATACTAAATTTAGAGGGAAAAAAAATGCCACACTAATTGGTAACGGATTAGCATGGGAGTGGCAATAAATATATTTAGCATTGGATTTGATATCCGTTGTTAAATGGGATAGCGTAAACTCCATATGATGGCAAGGGCTTAGTATCCAATTAGTATGAAAAAATTAATTTGTGTATTGGTAAGGGATTATCAAGAAATTAACAAGGAATTTACAATGAAATTTTTAAATTATCTAAATTATCATTATTATTTTTAAAAATAGATAAAAATACTAATTTTTTATTTTTTATTTATAAAATATTAAAAATTTTCAAAATTATTAAATATTTTGATTAATTAAAATGAAAATATAAATATTTTCTAATTATATATAAGTAAGATTTATTATCTATAAATCTAAAATAATATTTTTATTCTTTAAAAGATTAAAAATTAATTATCATAATTATTAAAGAGTTAATTAAAAAGAATATTTATTGAACAGTTTAATTAACCCTTGTAAAATTAAATAAGAAAAAAAAGAAAAAAGAAAAAAAGAAAGCAACAAAACTTGTATTCTGTCTCACAAACCCAATACGACGTCGTTTTGCAGTACACATCTATTATTGTTACGCCACTCTCACCCTCTCTCTCTTTCTTTCTCTCCTCTCCCTCAGTCCCTCTAGCTCTCAAGATCTGTCCCCGCCTCACTCTCACTATGCCGCCGGCCATACACCATGCTTAGCACCTCACACCGGCGACGCCACCGACAGTAGATACTCCAGCGAACACACCTCCCTCATCCTTAGCGTCGCACCGCCAGCAATCGCAGAAGCTTCGCGCCGGTCACCAGCAGCCTCTTGCGCCATTTCCAGCGGAGCTCAGTCCCCTCTTGGCGTCGAAGCACTAGATCAACCACGGTCTGCTCGAATCTGGCGAGTCCAGCACCATCTCCGGCTCCTCTGACTTCCGATCGCGGCAACAGTGACTTGCAATACTTGTTTATGAGGTGTTCGCTTTTTTTTTTTTTAATCGGAATCGTTGTTAGACTTATTGGATTTTTTAATAATCTTGCTGGCGTGAAGTTTGTTGTAACTTCCAATATGATGCTCTATAGTAGGTACGCAATCGATCTAGCTTTATTTTTCGTTTGGTTTCCCCAAAAATAGACAGTTGCTTTGAATTTTTAAGCGCGAGAGGATTATGATTCGAGTAGTTGAAGATTTTGCTGTTTTTGCAGGTACTGGATGGCTTTTCTAGTGTTCTCACTCTCAAATTTTGCTCTTACTCTGTTCTCTTCCATCATCACAGCTTTTATTGTTCCAGCTGCTGCTGGTTCTATTATACCAGAAGTGAAAGCTTACTCTGTTTTCTTGTTTTCTCCTCCTTCTTATCACTTATTGATTTATCTCTTCCTTTGGTATACTTGGAGACACTGATTAGGAATTGTTAAATAAACCATGAAAGGTTGGAGATCAATAGAAATAAGAAGGAAAAGAAGAAGGCTATGGTTATAATTTTTGTTAGAGGTGGAGAAGTGAATTTCATCTTCCAATACACTTTTTTTTCTTTTTACTAAGGAGTGACTTACCTCTTGCCCTTCTTTCCTCTCTTGCCCTTCTTTCCTTTCTATAACGTAGGATTTTGATTTGTAGGTAAGTCTCTTGAGTAAATAATAGATAATTCTTTTGATTTGTAGATATGTGCTTTGAGTGGTAGATAATTTCTGGGATTTGTAGATGTATCATCTTTGAGTAATAGAGAAGTTCTTGGATTTTTAGGTAAGTATTTTGATTTGTAGGAGAGTCTTTTGATTCGATGTTGACTAATTTGATTGGTTGATAAAAAATTATTTATCAATTATTTATTTAATTTGTATAATATTTAAATTATAAAATTTTTATTGTATTTAGGGTGTTATATATATATATATATACTCTATAAGTTAATAATTATCAATTTACGCGATTAATTAATACATCACTGAATTAATAAAATTTCATGGTGACATTATTAATTTATGGAGGTTGGAATATATATATATATATATATATATATATGCAAAATCATTCATTCAAATAGCTGAAAGTAACTAAATAATAATAACAAATAAAATTAAAGGAAAATTTTTTGTAAAGTAAATTTCAATACAATAAATTTTACTTGTTGGCTTTCTAATTTATTTAAAAACTGTATTTGGTATTGATGATAATAATACTTGGACAATTTCAAAAACAAAAATATTGCTCTATCTTAAATATTGATTTATAATATTTTTCAAGTTTCTTTGATGGAGATAAAAAAGTGTAATTAAGTAAATTGATGTGTATTAAGATAAATTAAAAAAAAATTATTAGGTTATATATTTTGAAATTTTAAAGTTTCAGTATGGAAATTTTTTAAAATTATAAATTTAAGCTTATTTTTAATGAAAATTTTGTCCAAAATTTATTATATATATATATATATATAATTAAATGAAAATTATATTTATTTACTTATCATTAAAGCTATGCCTAAAGCCTCAACAAAAATTTCATATTTGAATTTTTAATTAATATAATAATAAACTAGTCCATATATTTAATTATGAATAGCAAATGTTAAGCATAAATTGTCTTTCCACATGTGAAATCTGAGAATAATACCATTTTAGGTTTCATAAAATCCATGAAAATTTTTTTTATATCGGGATGGGCATTTGGCTCTGCCCCCGCCACCTTGTTTTTAAACTGAAAACTGTACCTGCCTCCGTACGAAACACAAGATGAATTTTTTAAAGGGCAGTGCTATCATCATATTAAAATTGAATTTATTTTTTTAATATTATTTTAATATTTCGTGAGGACGAAACTTCGGTCACCAAACTCTACCTTTTTATAAATTGTTATTTGCTTTGGTACACACAGATGTAGAATAAATAATTAATAATGTCTATATATACGCTGAGGGTTGCCAAGTACATGAACACCAAGAAATTCGCCATGACTGAAACTAAAAAGCTTCATGTTGCTTTATTTCCATGGCTTGCATTTGGCCATATGATCCCTTATCTTAAGGTAGCCAAACACATTGCCCAGAAGGGTCACAAAGTCTCCTTTATATCTACTCCTAGAAATATTCAACGTTTGCCAAAAATCCCAGCTCCAAATTTATCATCCGATATACATTTCATAAGCCTTCCCTTACCTCAGGTAGACAATCTTCCCCCTGATGCAGAGGCCACCATGGATATACCTACCAACAAAATTCCTTACCTTAAAATAGCTTATGATGGGCTAAAGGAACCCTTGTTTCAGTTTTTAAAAACTTCTGCTCCAGATTGGATCATTTACGATTTTGCCGCTTACTGGCTACCTCCGGTCATTTATGATCTCGGCATTTCTAGTGCCTTTTTTAGTATTTTCTCTGCTTGGACAATAACTTTCGTGGCATCGTCAACGTTGGCCTTGATTAACGGTGATAATGAACGGACTCGACCGGAGGATTTCACTGTCCCTCCTAAGTGGATACCTTTTCCCTCCAAAGTTGCGTATCGGAGTCATGAGGCAAAAAGAGTTTTTGAACATTTCGAAGTAAATGATTCAGGTTTATCCGATATGTTTCGTATAGGTAAAGTAATGGCGGCAGTCGATGTAGTAGCTTTAAGGAGCTGCTTCGAGTTAGAAGCTGATCATTTAAAGCTTGTTGAACGACTTCACGGTAAGCCTGCGCTTCCAATTGGTCTACTTCCGCCGTCAGATACGGATGTTGCAGGTGGCGATGATGAAACGTGGCTTAAAATCTGTGGCTGGCTAGACAAGCAAAAGAAAGGATCCGTCGTATATATAGCATTTGGAAGCGAGTTGGAACTAAGTCAAAAAGATTTGAATGAATTGGCACTCGGATTAGAGCTATCAGGATTGCCATTCTTTTGGACTCTAAGGAAGCAAGGTAACTCGTTCGAGTTACCTGACGGATTTGAAGAGAGAGTGAAAGGACGTGGAATAGTGTGGACGAGTTGGGTACCTCAACTCAAAATTCTGGGACATGAATCGGCTGGCGGGTTTTTGACTCACTGCGGTTTGAGTTCAGTTGTAGAGGCACTTAATTTTGGACTCGCATTGATTTTGTTTCCCGTCTCAATCGACCAAGGGTTAAATGCAAGGATTTTTGAAGAGAAGAAGTTGGGTGCAGAAGTAAAAAGAAATGAGGAAGACGGTTCGTTTACAAAGGAATGGTTAGCCGACTCACTGAGACTGGTTATGGATAATGAGGAAGGAAAAGTATACAGAGAGAGTGCTAATGAGATGAGGAAGTTAATTACAAACAAAGATGTTCATGACGGATACATAGAGCGGTTTGTTGAGTTTCTACAAACTCACCGAGTTGGGAGTAGGGAGTAACTCGGTGGTATCCTTGCTGAATGAATTCAAATGTGTGCTAATTTCTAAACCAAAAACTATTTCCGTAAGAGAATGGGTAGACGAGAGAGTTCCGTCGTAACGAAAGTATTAAAATAATATTAAAAATAAAATTATATATATAATTATAAAAATAAAATATATATAAATTTTATTTTTAATATTATTTTAATACTCATCTTATTTAAGATTTTTCTTCCCGTCAATCACATTACGTATGTTATATTATAATAATAAAACTTTGAATTGTTGTTAAATGAAGGTAATTGTGACAAGTGAGTGCTGGACACATTCCATTTATTTAGTCTGTTAAACATCATCATGGATTGTGGAATTCCATATATGTCCTTTCCATCAATTTCAAAAGGTAAAATAATAATAATAATAATTATAAAATATATGCATGTTCTTAACGCAGAAGGTTTTTAATATTTTATAGCAAAATTATTAACCACTCCACTATCAGTATTTCCAGCCATCTATATAACAAATAAAAATTGAATTTATTAATTCTAGAATTAGTTTATTTTTTCCTAATTAATTAATGTTTAAATATATATTTTTGAATGGTAAGATGTCTTCATCAAATGGATTTATCCTATTAGGTGAATCTTTGATACATTGAACTTACCACTAAATTTAATTAAAAAAAATAGAATAAGACAATCACACTTCACTTCTTTTCATATACAAAAACTCATCAAATCTTAAAAGTAAATATCAAGTTATCATCTTGTTTTCTTCTATTCACAAATAAATAATACCACTTGACCATTAATAAAATATTAACATTTAATTTTTCACTTTACATTAGCTAATTGCCTTTTTTATTAGATAATAAAATTATATTTTGACTGATTTCAGTAACAATTTAATACCATATACTCATTTGATGGATCAAAATATTATGGATTGATCACTTCTCTCTACTGAAGTAATAATCCCTATAATTAATAAAATTAATTTTGATAAGTAATTTTATTTTTCAATATTAGAGAAAAATATTTATATTTGAATTTATTATCAAATCGTTTATATATTTATTATTAAATTATATTTATAAGTAATTTTAATAAAAAATTATTTAATTAATTTGGTACAATTTTATGGCTCTAATTTGATAAATATATTAATTAACACATTGAACTATTTATTTCTTTGTCCAAAGAAATTTTGAAATCCCATCCTATCATCGTTGAAGCGGCAATAAAATACATTATCTCTGTATTATGTGTGGACATTTCCGAACCGCCTAATCGCGACTTTTCAAGTGTCAGTATTCGCATTATACAGTTTCTATCCTCTTAGAAGTTAGCCAGTAAAGTTGCTTGAAAACCTAATTTCTAATCACCCAAATCTGCATCAATGGCGGAATCCAATTCTAAGCTACATATTGCTCTGTTTCCATGGCTAGCCTTCGGTCACTTTATTCCATATTTGGAGTTAGCCAAACTCATAGCACAAAAAGGTCACAAAATCTCCTTTCTGTCCACTCCTCAAAATATCCATCGTCTTCCAAAAATCCCTCCTAATTTATCCTCGTCAATAACTTTCGTCGAACTTCCTTTGCCTTCCGTGGACGGTTTATCGGAAAACGCAGAGGCCACCGCCGATCTCCCATTACACAAAGTGCAATACCTAAAAAAGGCTTTCGATGGTCTTCAACAATCCATCACCTCATTTCTTCAAATTTCAAAACCTAATTGGCTTATTTACGATTTTGCCCCTTATTGGCTCCCGACTGTAGCTTTCAATCTTGGTATTTCTCATGGCTTCTTTAGCATATTTATAGGGGCATTATTGGGATTTGTAAAACCTAAATCAATAATTAATGATGATCGCGCTAAACCCGAAGATTTCACCGTCCCGCCCAAATGGATTACCTTTCCGACGAATGTCGCGTTTCGGCATTTCGAGATAGTGAAAATCTTCGAATCCGTGACCGGAGATGTTTCCGGAGTTTCCGACAAGTTTCGCATGGAAGAGGTGCTTAACGGCTGTGAAATGATAGCAGTGAGGAGTTGCAGGGATTTTGAACCGGAATGGTTAAACTTATTACAGGATATTCACCGGAAACCTTGTATTCCGGTTGGAATGCTTCCCAGAACGGAATATGAGAACGAAGATGAAACTGACACGTGGAGGACAATCAAAGAATGGCTAGACAAGCAGAAGAAAGGTTCTGTGGTGTACGTAGCATTTGGCAGCGAGGCGAAACCAAGTCAGGTTGAAATCAACGAGATAGCTCTAGGGTTAGAGTTATCCGAGTTGCCATTCTTTTGGGTTTTGAGGAAGCGTCGCGGGTTAACTGACACCGAGGTTATTGATTTACCAGATGGGTTTGAGGAGCGAACCAAGGATCGTGGACTGGTGTGCACGAGTTGGGCTCCTCAACTCAAGATTTTAGCTCACAACTCGGTTGGCGGGTTCTTAACTCACTCCGGGTGGAGCTCGGTGGTGGAGGCGATTCAAAATGAGAGACCACTTATTCTCTTGACATTTCTGGCTGATCAAGGGATCAATGCTAGAGTTTTGGAAGGGAAGAAAATGGGATACCCAATACCGAGAAACGAATTGGATGGGTCTTTCACTCGGGACTCAGTAGCTGAGTCATTGAAATTGGTAATAGTGAAAGAAGAGGGTGAAGTTTATAGAGAAAAAGCTAAAGAGATGAGGGTTTTATTTGGAGATAGAAATAAACAAGACAGGTACATAGACAATTTTCTGGATTATCTTCATGCGCATAAGCGTTCCAATAATTTATGAGATGGATATAAAAAGAATTTTGAAGTTTTTTTCTATACGGTCCAATTCAGAATTATTTTGGGTTTGTAGAGCTGAGTTTCTGGGTCTTTGGGTTTGAGACGTTGGATATCTTTTTCTCGTCTCACTCTCTTCTTGGCCATTGACCATATGCTCTTCATTGTCGGACGGACAAGATGTCACTGCAAAACTTAAAGATTATGATCTGTGTTTATGACGAAATATACTATGTAAATGTTACCGTCGTGTGATTGCTTAGAGATGATTTACTTTTATATAAGACAATGTAAATCTTGTAAGAGCAATAATTAAAGATTGAAAATGATAAGAGTATACTTTGGATTCCAACCGTAAATAAGTGCTAAAAATTTTGTATTGCAAACATCTTTTTTTTCTTCATATGTTCATATTCACTGTATAAATACACACAGTCACATGATAATGTTATTAATTTATGAATATCTATAATTCATTAATTAATTAATTTATAAAATTTATTGAGAAATTGGTAAAATTAATAATTATACAAACAATCAAAGAGACTTAAAAAATTGTAGAAAAAGAATAGAAAACTCAAAAAACTGTAAAAGAAATAAAAAGTGGAATACAAATTTCTCTTTACATCATTTTCAGCTTCTATATATAATAATAGAGATTAGTTGGCCCAAATCTAAAGGCAGCCTTAAGGCTTGAGATGTTTTGCCAACCCATGCGGCAGAATGCAGATGTTATTATTTGGGTGAAGTTTTCTTTTTTCTTTCTTTTTCTGAAAGGAATAAAGTTTACAATCTTTCCAGAAAAAAAAAAAAAAAAAATTTATTCGACTGATTTAAGATTAGGCTTAAATTGTTGTTTTTCTATTAAAAAAAAAAAAAAAGCTACGTACCTGACATCATTTATTTTTTAACACGATTTTGCATAACGGGGCAAATGAGTGAGCATGTGATTTACGATCTAGAGACGATTTCAAAACAAGTAAATCATGGGTCAACAGAAGCACGACCCTAAACATAAGTGGTATAGAAGAATTGAATTCTGTTGTCAAAACTACATATGCGCTGTGGAAAAGCATAAAATTAGCATTATATACAAGTTGAGAATTTCTTAAACCAACATTGGTAGAAGGCTAAAGCAATTACAGTGAAAGTCTAGCTAGGGGAGCTATTTACTTGGAGAGGTTAGCTTATTTTCCTCAGAATCATGTTTTAATGAAGCATCTCCACCCATCAATTCCTGAAAACCTTCAACCTTTACTGGTGGAGCCCTGACAATGCCCATATTCCTGCACGGTCCAAAGACATGTTTTAGAAGTTCATCGACAACTATAAATCAACCGAGTTAATTTGATCACTGAAATTTTTCCTTACGGTGTCTGCATTTGAGGAACTTGCATGGAAGTCAACTGCCTAAACTGATTGCTAGATTGAGCTTGGAGATTTGACATTGCAGCAAGTTGTTGCTGCCGGTATTGAATTTGAGGATGCCTGGAGTGGATGGGATTGAAGGAATTTCCATCCATTGGCAATTCTGGTGGATTTTCTATCTTCACTTGTACCAATGGTCTGTCCTTATCCATATCCATCGCAGGGCGAGGAGCGGATTGTTGGCGCCTAC
This sequence comes from Jatropha podagrica, assembly GCA_947857235.1. NCBI lineage: Eukaryota > Viridiplantae > Streptophyta > Magnoliopsida > Malpighiales > Euphorbiaceae > Jatropha > Jatropha podagrica. Next base: position 141,871 of record CANUEP010119714.1, on the reverse strand, counting down.
GCATTCTCTCCAACTGCTGCTGCTGCTGAAAAGTCAAAGTTTGGGGATGAACCATCTGCTGCATCTGTGGATGCATTTGTCTTGCAATCTGCATCTTCATGATAGATCATGATAGAATTTAGTCCAGCAATTTCCATAATATTTAAAGGACAAAATGAAAAGTATTTGTGATCAAAGGGCTATCTAGAAATGAACACATCGCTCCTATTTTCCACTCCAAGAAGCAATCCCCACTCCCTGATTAAAGCTTGCTTCTGAGACAAATCACCTAAACAACCAGACCTCAAATGCTGGTTTAATGCCAGGTGAAAACCATTTTGGACTTGGAAATATAAAAGACACATGACCATCACAAAGAAGAGCTAATTAATGGAGAAAATACAATTACAAGAATGCTGGGAAATTGCCGATCAAAAGAAAACTGGAAATCAATATAAAGAACAGCTATTTCAAGGTACAACCAGCATTGAAGTTTTGTCCTTGCCTGGGTGATAGGTATTGAATAGAGCACCATTTTCATTTAACATGCTAAAATAGCAGGTTTTTGTTATTCTTGCAAAGAGGACAATTTGAACTCGATTCTTATTTGGAATTAAATACTCTCCCAAACAACAAGTTATAATGGAAAGTCAAACTGGAAATCAATATAACGAAACCAATGTAGATCACATACTTGCTGGGGTAATCGAATTGTACTCTGATGCTGAGGCTGTAATTGAGACTGGATTCCATGCATTTGCTGCTGAGTCGGTTGCACAACATTCCTCGTACCATCCTTAACAAGCTCCATCAAAATGCCAAGATTACTTGCAAATTAAATAGAAGCATCTCAGATAGACATAAAAGGAAAAAAATTTCACTTATTACTCAGAGAAAGGAACAACTCAGAATCAGAAGAAATACAAAAAACTTTATCAGATATGAACTGATGATGTTACCTGCATTGTCCACATAAAGTTACCAAGAAAAAAATTGTAACGATTTCACAGAAAATTCCATTACATGCACCAAATCATACTTCAATTGTTAAGTGCTTCAGCTTTATCAATCATTAAAATGATAAAGGAATAAAACAGTTCCAATGGTAACAGAAATAATACTAATGAGTGAACCACATTAGATATTAACTTGTGCATCACATCAAGATCACAGCATCAGTCTGACATATAACTGGCACCAAGTTATCAAATCAACTCTACTGCAAGTAGGTTCTTCAAGCAAATGAATTTCCCTACCAAGCCTAGTTCCAGTTCATCCCATTGACCAAACATTTAACAATTTTAGGTCCGCTTGCTGTATACTTTGTGGTTCAGTTTTATTCACTTATTCTGTTGGCCATTAGTTGTTCAACAGCTTACTATTCATTGGTATAGGTAAATGGAAGCTGCATACTCCATTCAAATATAAAGGGAAAAAGATTACGTGAAGACAGGCAAACGAAGATATGAAGGCAAACTAAAACAATGAAAGGGCTCACAATTTAACTCTTTGGCTAATATAATTTGTTTCTTTGTTTCATATACTGTTAATAAAAACCTGAGTTTTCCCTGTCACAAGTCACTGGGAATTAGCAGAGAGTCAAGTGAATCTAGGGAACAACTTAAAGCAGAGAGTCAAGAAATTAATAATTCATAAACAATAAAGTTCAAGCTCAATAAAGGTGCATCGCCATAGCAAAAATGTCCTATGACCAGTGCATGATTATTTTTGTGTTCAGAAATACCCCTTGGAAAGTTAGGAGTTTGAAAATGATGGTGAAAAACATTAACAAATATGATAAGGATATTAAACTCACCTATATCCCACTTTTTGAAGAAACATCTTAAGTAGGTCGATTGCTGAACATTGCTTTCGATAACTATCAGCAAAAACTTTCAAGATGCGGCCTAGTTTACAGATATGACACCTCAGAAGTTGAGATAAGACTTCCACTGGAACTTCAGTAGCACTCTCAAAACCCACCTTTTCCAACATATGAGCCACTACCTTTTGAGACAACTGTGATGCTTGCTCTTGGCCAAGAAGTTTTCTATTTCCTTCGGACCCATTTTTCACACGATGCAAACTTCCCCCTTGTTCCACACTAATACCGAGCCTCTCTATCACAACAGAACTCCTGGTCTGAGGTAATGTATCAAGAACCCCATGAAACTCAATTTTCTCTTTGTCTTGTGGTCTGATCATCGGTGGAAGTGCACTATCAGGCACACAATTTGACATAAACATTGTTTCAGGGAAAAAGGAGATATCATCATCAATGGAATTATTACCATCTAAAACAGAACTAGGACGTATACTTGGTGTAAATGCAACACGCCTTCTCTTATGTTTATCAATAAGTTTAAGATAAGTCAACATTCCCTCAGGCGAACGTTTCTCTGACTCCCTGTCTGAAAATGACAACCTGTATGGTCGACTAGCTTTATGCTTTTCTATAAACTGATTATACCATGTTTCAGGAAACTCTTCAACCCTGAACCTCTGGGATACACTATCCATTTCAGAATCACCATATCTTGACCCAGTACTAAAAGAAGATTTGGAATGGCTCTGCAAACACAGTTAATGTTGTAAGGCACCCAATAAAAGCAAAAACATGGAACAATACACAAAAACCCGTTTATATATATTATAACCAAATAAAATAATTTGACATATAGGCACCAGGGCATAAAAAAATGCCATAAAAAATGAGTATGTGTATTATTCAACATACATCTACCTTTGATCCACCCACTTACAGGATTTAAAAGATATTTTTGTACAACAATCCCATATCAGAGATTGATAGTTGAATACTTGATAATGTACATTCTAGCGGAAGTTTGATTTTTCACTAGTACTAAATTAAAAGAACGGGCAAGGAAATATCTAAATTGCATACCAGAAAGAATCAGTACAAAAAAGAAAATCTTCCCATCATGCATCAAGTTTAAATAGCAACAGGGAGTTAATAATTCTAATATTGTCAATCTCCATAAATTCAATGAACTAGCTATAATCAATAGTACCTTCAAATTATGAGTAACTAGTAACTTGTAAATGAACTTCATTTGCAATTGAACAATCCATTATTACCAATTAAAATTCAAAAATGAAAAGGGAATAATAAAAGTGATATCAAACCTTAGACGGTGCCGCATTAGACCCAACACCACCGCCACCACCGTCTCGCCGTTGATCTCCGTCTTCTAGAGTGAAGTACACGTCATCACCATGCAACTGCAAATCTACAAATACAAAAAAAAAAAAAAAAAAAAAAAAGAAAAAGAAATTACATTTTGAAACTAATAATCACTAAAAGGAAACTTGACCTTGAAGACTCACAATATGGATTAAGCTTCGACACCGCGACAGAAGAAGATGAAGTAGAGGAATTATTAGAAGAGAGAAAGAGAGAGACGCTAGCTTTGTCAAACAAGAGAGCTCGGACACGGAGCTGGAGTTGGATCCGAGGCCTAGATTTGGAGTCGTCGGGCCGCATGAAGGAATCCCATGAGGAAGGAGAGGAGAGGAAGTGAATGAAGGTTGAGTAAAGAGAGTCACCAAGCCAAGCCCGCCATACGCCAAGTGTCTCCAGCTTCCGGGCTAGCTCAAAGCCGCGGCCATCGTCACCGAGAAGAGACATTTTTTATCAGGTGGAGATTCGTTAATTTTCGCTGTTAGAAAAATCAAAAAGCTCCGAGTGGGGAATTGGGGGTTTCGACTTTGGAGTTTCTGATTGGGTGTGCGACGGTACAATATCATCTTTTTTTTAGCCAATAAATTTTAGGGGAAAAAATAAATTGGCATTTGAATTATAGTCAAGGATTAGAGTACAACACATAAAGTGATATTTTTAAAACCTAACAATAAGCTCTTTAATTTTTTATTTTTTCAACATATAAGTCCTTCTATCCAAATTATGGCAATTGACTAACAAATTATTCCCTCAAACTAATAATGAGATTATTAATTTATAATTTATATTAACACTGTGATTAGGAATGGAAGTGGAATGAGTATTTAAGAATATCATATTGGATCCGATCCATTTATTACAAATTTGGATGGTAAATGGATTTAAAATAGGTATCGATAGAGAAATTACTAACCGTGGCAAATGTAGGTAGGATACAAATTTCAGTTAATAGGTATCCGTTATTCGTTACCCATTAGATTAAATGGGTAGGCTTCGTGGATACCTACAAATACCCTAATCGTTTATCCATAATAACAATATACTTTCTTCGTCTCATTTTATTTGCATGATTTAACAAAACACATATACTAAAAATTTAATCAACAAAAAATTATTTTATATTTTTTTTTAGCCTTAACTCTTTTAAAATATTAATAAAAGTCCATCAATTAACGAAGGATAATAAAAATTATCACAGAAAAAATAATTATTTATGTATTTAAATTTAGAAATCTTATAAACATTTTAAAACATTCAAAAAAGAAAACTGTAATATTTACTATATAAATATCGGTTTGGAGATTTGAACTTTTCACCTTAAAAAAAACAATATTTACACCAAACCATATTAATATATTTGTTAACTTTAAAGATATAAGCTTATACATACATATTAATTAGCCAGAATTCGTGAATTTTATTAATTATAATTTTTTATTTTATTTTTTTAGGATAGTTTTTTTTAAATTATTTCTCAAATAATATATTTTGCTTTTTCATAATAGGTAATACAATTTATCAATTTTCTATTTTAACATTTCAATAAAAATATATATAGGTAAAGTGATTGAATCCATTTAAAAATTAAATAATATTTTAATTTTATATATCAATTACATAAAATCCCATGACTTAATATTTTTATTCCTAATTTTATTTATAATTTATCTATGTATCTTTATATTGCAAATAATATCCTTTAAAATATGAATTTAAATCTTTATTTTGATTTTACGATTCTACAAATTTTACTTAAGATTCTGATGCTAATGATTACAGATTTTAATTTTTTTAAAAAATATTAGTAGGTTGAATTTTTAATTTAAATGATATTTAAATGAAATCGGATTCGGGTTATTAAAATTTTTTGGGTACCATATCCAATTTAAATGGATTTAAAACGGATATGAATAATAAAATAATTAACGCATTTGGATACTAATAATTAGACAGATATTTAAATACATTTTTAATGGATTTATTGAAACAACTTATTAAATGAGACTAAGATACCGATTCTATGACTTGATCCAGCAATTATGAGGATAAAGTCTAATACATTTCAATCACTATATATATATACACTAATACAGTATATCTATTTATGAATTGTTGTATATCTTTATATTAAGAGGAGAAATGCATTGAAGCTAAGAGGGAACGATGATGTGGAGGAGAGAAGATGATAAAGGAAATCTAATTTTATAAAAAAATGGTTTATATCCAATTCACATATGTATATATATATATATATATATATATATATATATATATATATGTGAGAAGGGGACATATAGTAACGTGCAAATGTGTTTCTATACTTATCCTGCATTGATCAATTGAGAGACTGTTGATTGATGTATATTCTGGATTAAAATTAAATCTTTTTTTAAATTGAAACTTTATATATAATATTTGTTAAATTACCCCATAAATTTATCATTTATTAGCAATATCAATTTTAAAAAATAATTTATTAATAATAATATAATGAATTTATATAATTTTATTATTTTAGTATGTAAAATGTGTGTAAAATTGAAAGACGAAACAATGAAGAGATATTCAAAAAAAAAAAGATATATTTATAGCTCAATTTGAATATTTCTCACTTTCCATATTTACGAGATTCGAAAAAGATAAAAATGTGCCAATATAAAGGTTTTAATATTAATAATTAATTAAGATAATTAATTATTTTATATAAAAATATAATTGATAAAAATAAAAAAGAGGTTATGCTGACATGGATTCTTTTATTGAATATGCAAAGATGCAACCCCTTCTCCATCGCTTACACTAAACGAAAGATAGTCAAAAAAAGAGAATTCAGTTAAACGCACTTCTCTAACTGAATGGACTTTGGTGTGGTTGTTAAGTTTTGTTTTGGTTTTTGGATTTGAAAGATGGATTTACGTTATCTTTAAAGGTCTCATAACGGGATTAGTTCACCCACTTAATCATATGATTATGGACCATTACCTCTTCTTCCACTTTGCATTTCTTCCTTTTTTTTTAATTATTATTTTCAATTTCCATTAATCACTTGCATTTGCAAATTTCAATATTTAGTTTTACATCAACATTTGACTTAATTACAAAATTTAAGACTTTACGTTACTTAAACAATGAGTAGTTTGTCTTAATCTATATAATTTGATATATAAACGTCGAACATATCATAAAAAAATAGAATTTAAATTTTTTTCACCACAAAAGTTTTTACTACTTGTTATTCGAAAAGACGTGCGATTTTTTTCAACTCTGTAAAATTTTGGATTCAATACATAGGATACATCATATGAAAATATAGGCACTCAGGTTTGGTTGACAAAGATTGATTCCAAAAATGAGGAAAATTGATATTTAGGATCATGCCAAATTTAATATTTAAAAAATTGTATAATATACTTATTATTCAGTTGGCCTAAACAACTTATAGATTGGGTCATCTAAAGCCAACTGCTTGTCTTATGTACCACATCCTGTTCAACTTTAGGGTTTTAATTGTTTGTTCCTTTTGGGTTTTGATGATTAGGTCAAAATTTGTTTAATCTCTTCTAGTTGTTCTTTTTTTTATTTTATTTTTGCATAATCACATCATTAACTGCACATGATGATTGTTAATCAAGTTGTTTGGGTTTATAATTAGTAATAATTATTCTAGGTTATGAAAAAACATACCATGTGTTTGAAACTTGAAACTATTGCATCATTTGAGTTTTATTGTTTATATATATATATATACTTTCCTTCTTCTTAACATTTAAAACTGCACCAACTCTATAAATAAATAAATTTAAATTTATTTGGTGAGTCAAGAGAAGGGTTATTCCCAGTTGTATAGTCGATTGTGTTATTACGGTCCATTGAGTCTATTAATTAAAATAAAAAAAAGTTAGATCAACTCTGTAAATTGATTGGCGTCGTGGAATATTTACAATTTAATTTATTATTATGGAATGTGTGAAAAATGGGATAATATAAATTATATATGATGCTATTTGATTGTGATATAAAAACTAAGTAACTTGTACATAACCAATTACTTCAAAATTAAAACACTACAAGATGTTTCTTCTTTGAAGGAATCAAAATAGTTTTAGGAAAATAACTTGGAAAGCAATTCTACCTTGTTTGGAAAAAAAGAAAAAATTAATTTATTTTTTTCTCTATCCCACATGGATAGAATCTCTCCCTTTAGGAGAGAAAATAATCGTGAAATGTTAAAATTTCTCCAACTTTTACGTAATTACCTAAACACTTAAATTATTTTTAATTGTGTTGAAGTTATATGATTATCAAAGTCCTCTAAAAAGATAAATGAGGTTAAAACAGTAAGATATCGATATTAATAATTTTTTCTCTATAATTTGATTTTTTTTTTCTAAAGAAAAGAGAATAAATTTATTTTCTTTCCTTTATTATTTACTTTCATTATCCAAACATGAGAGCGGAAAATAACAATAGAAAGAAAATGGACAATTTATCATTGTTTTCGTTCTTTTTCTTTTCAATCGGAGCGTTAATTTTTTCTTTTCTTTGAAACTAATTGATAGGATCGTCTTTCACTGTTTTAATTTCTAAAGTTGAAATCAAAATCAAAATGAGATCCTACACTTTTAGTATATGAAATTGTATGAACTAATTATGATTTGAGCTTGTTTTGAACCAATTCTAATTTGATTTCAATTCAAATCCAATTTGTTACGGGTTCTATGTCTCAACATAATTAGCATAAAACAGTCAAAACAGAATATCTATCATTTTCCATCATCTTGGCCTCTCATAAGCCATAACTGCTGCCTGATGAAACAGAATATCTATCATTTTTATGATTTTAATAAATAAAAATATTCAACTTAACCGAAATTCCCTTTTTTTTTTTCTTCAGAATTTCATTTTCCATATTAAAATCAGGTGATTAATATTAGTAAGACCACAAAATAACCGTCAAACCGTCAGCCTTAAACTTCTTTACAGGCTTCGTACGGTAAACGCAAGTCAGCAAGCAGCCCTGTCCGAAGTCCAAATCCAAATCCCAATATTAAAATAATAATTATTTATTACGCACGCCAATAAAAAGACATCCTTTTCTTCATTACCCAAACACCCTCGAAATTCTTAAATATTTACATCTTTTACCAATAGGTTTTTCGCTTAATGCTTATGTCCCTCCATTTTCTTTTCAAGCGTTAGTCGCGGCAAAAATCGCGAGCCTAAAATAAACGGCCATGATTTAATCTGGAAAAAAAAAACAAATACCTTTTTCTTAATTATATAATTATATTTGTATTTTTGAAAAAAAAAAACATAATTTAGGTTAATTTAATATAATACACCCATGAATGGAGAAAGTAACAGAAAGGTGTATAAATATAGGAAATATTCCAAATTGTTCTGAAGCTGGTTTTTAGCTTTCTCTGTTTCATTTCTTTTCAAGAATAACCAACTCCTAAAGATATACCATTCTTGCTTATTATAAGTGTCTCTGCATTTATCTGCTTCTTTTCATTTTCTTTCTTTCTTGGTTACGCTCTTTGAAAACCATGCAAGAGCTTGGATTCTCTGGTTTCTTGTTAATTTCTGGGTACTTGCGATAAAAAAATTAATTATTACCTTCATACGAGATAAAGAAACCAAAGACCACGAAATTTTGGAGAATGGCTATGGAAGGTAAGCTCCTCTTTTCCTTTTCTTTTGCTTTTTCTCATTTTATGTCTGGTTGCTGAGGAAATGAAGGGAAAAGAAAAAGAAAAGGAAAAGGAAAAACTTTAGTTTTGTATTTTGATGGTTCAACTCTGCCTATTTGCAATTACCATTTTTCCTTTCTTTTGCTTTGTTTTGTTAACAACCAAAACAATAATTTCCAGGTGAAAAACAAAAGTCCTCTGTTTTCTTAGGTACTAAAGAAGACTTCCTGTGATTTTATTTTACATCACTTAAAATTGAATTGTTATCATCACAAGAGGAGAAAGTAAATGGGAAAATGAAAAGGAAAACAATTTTTTATATATAATAGTTCAAATTTACCATTTCCCTTCCCTTGTATTTTTTTTTTTTTTCCCTTTGCTCTGTTTTTCTTAGGTACTATACAAGAAACCATGGCGGTTTTGAGCTTTTCCTTTACTAAATGAATTGTTATTGTTTACAGAAGGAGAATCCCAAGAAACCCCAGAAATGGAATCACTAATTGAATTGAAAAAGGGAGATTTAATTATGGATGAACCATCACCAAGATGTGTATTGGAGATTCCAATTTTAGGAGGAGACGATGATCAAAGCAGAAGCAGTAACAGCACAAGCAGCAGCGCAGGTTCGACAGAAAAACTAATTCAAGAAAGAATAGCTAATCGAGACGCAACAAATTTGTCACAGTGGAAAACTATGCTTGATTCTTTTAAAAAGAAATCAATGAAGAGGTTTTCTGTTATTCCATTACTTACCAACTATGATCTTATTGTTAGAAAGAGTTTGAAAAGGAAATTAACTAGAATTCAAAATTCCCCCGATATGATGATTGAATGGGGAGGCATGTCCATTCCTAAACCATCCTGGAGAAACTTTGATTATGCAGAACTTGAAGCTGCTACTGATAATTTCAGTTTTGGTAAGAAATTATCACTTCAAACTTCTTTTTTTAAATATGATCAGATTTTACTTGTTCTTTTTTCTTTTTAATCTATCTAATCTTGACTTAATTATTTTGGTTGTTTCTGCACTAATTTGCTGCTTTCTATTTCTGTTGGAATACTTTTTAATGTATGAAGGTCATTTTCATAGTTTAATGGCTTGTCTCATTAAAGTAGCCAACTACATGTTTGAATTTTTGCTTGAGAGAACTTCAAAATGCTAGCAGTCAAAGCCGCCTACAAGTGAGACCTAATCGGAGCTAGGGAGGAGACTATTATTTTGACTAATGAAATTTAGGACGAATTAGAAAAGTGATGGCGTGGGTCCAAAGTGATTGACCACTGAACCTGGCATGAACAGCCATTCACTTTGGGTAGTAAGGTCGTCTTCTTGATGACTATGGCACTGAGTTAATATATATTGATTGGGTTGGTTTGGTTAGGGCAGTTAAGGATGGGTATTTATATAAACCTACTGACGTTTTCTTAGTTTGTTAATTTTGTACGTTCAGAGTTTTGAACTTCAATTTTACTTTTATATAAAACCTCTGAACAATCTATGATAAGTTTGACAATATATTAAGGTTGAAATTGTTTTTCTATATAAGAAATATTTTACCTCGATAACAAATTTTAACAACTTCGGAAAGAAAATTGCTTGAACTCCTGCAAATGGTTCAACCTAACAACTAAGCTTCAAGTATGGTTTATGAATTTATGATTGTTGAACATCTTCAAGGCTTACTATCAGAAACTCATATAATAATTACATATGAATGGAATTTCGGTAGAGAATTTGATTGGTGAAGGGGGGCATGCACAAGTGTACAAAGGGATATTACCTGATGGACAAGTTGTAGCTGTTAAGAAAATAATCAAGGTCGAAGGGGAAGAAGCGAGTAGCATCGGCGATTTTCTATCTGAGCTTGGGATTATTGCACACATAAACCATGCAAATGCAGCTAAATTGCTTGGTTTTAGTGTTGACTGTGGTTTGCATCTCATCCTCGAATTCTTACCGCATGGCAGCCTTGCTTCCATGCTCCATGGTATTGTCTAACTTCCAGTTTTATCCCATTTCTTTAACTGCAATTTACAAATTTTATTGTTGACAAAGACATTTAAAGTCTTAGGTGAGGGAAATTGCCTTGACTGGAAAAGGAGATTTAAAGTAGCTGTAGGAATAGCAGAAGGATTGCGGTATCTCCATCATGATTGTCAAAGGCGTATTATCCATAGAGATATCAAAGCCTCAAACATATTGCTTGGAGAAGATTATGAAGCTCAGGTGAACTTTTTTTTTTTTTTTTTTTTCAATTTAATTTTCGGTAGTACTGGATTCGTCTTCAGAATTGTGATGAGATTACAAAGTTCAAATTTGATTTATCGCTTGCAGATTTCTGATTTTGGATTGGCTAAGTGGCTTCCAGAAAATTGGGTTCACCACATTGTCTTCCCCATTGAGGGAACTTTCGGGTTAGTAATTTGTAATTATTATTTCCGTTTTCGAAATTTGGACCTTACTGAACATAAAATTGGTTTTCAGATATTTAGCTCCAGAATATTTTATGCATGGGATTGTCGATGAAAAGACGGATGTATTTGCATATGGAGTTCTATTACTTGAGATAATAACAGGTCGTCATGCAGTTGATGCGAATAGACAAAGCCTCGCCATGTGGGTAAGATCTGCTTATGCTAAGAGATAAATTTTGTTCATGAAAATATCAGGAAAAACTCGTTAATGCCCGGTTTTGCACAGGCAAAACCTTTGTTACAAGAAAACAACGTTAAAGAAATAGTTGATCCTCGACTAGAAAACGATTATGATCCTACTGAAATGCAACGCGCAATGTTGACAGCTTCAATGTGCATTCAGCACCTACCAACTAATCGTCCACATATGAACCGGGTACGGAATCCTATTCTGAATTCATTAATTAATTATATTCATTCAAGCAAACACGACATAAAAGTAATGTTCGAAAATTCAGGTTGTGCAGCTATTGACGGGCGAAGAAGCACCTGCAGAGCCAAAGCAAAAGACTAACATAGGGATACCAGTGATTGTGGATGGGTGTGATTTGGAAGATTATACTTGTACAAGCTATCTCGATGACCTTAATCGTCATATGGAACTTGTTATGGATGTCTAATACACTTAAGAGGAGCTATTCTTGCTGTCACTGTTACCGTTACTGCTGCTGCTGCTGCTTTGATCTTCCAACTTGTCTATATGCAAAGGTCTAAAGAGTTGCCATTTCTTTGTACTGAGAAGGGGAATTCAACATTTTTCTCCTGTTTTTTTACAGGATTTTTTTTATGTAAAAATCCATAGAAAGTCATCAAGTGGCAATCACAATATACATATATAGGGAAAAAAAAAATGAAATTTATCAAGAAAAACAACAAAATAGAATATACCAATGATTAGTGTGTGGGTGTAATTTTGATCACCTAAAAGATTCACTTCACTTCGATTCCATTTCAGCTATATATTTCTTGTTTGAAAATGGGATTTTCTTGCATATGAAAGGCAGGCACTCAATTTTTAATTTTTATTTTATTTTATATTAAGTGAACAAAATGGTCCTCGGAATCATTTTCTTCGATAGGGAAAAGCATAGCAAAAGAAATCACAGGAGACAAATAGTCAAACAAGGACTAAAGTTACCTTAAACTTGGGTTCATAATGTTTTATTTTAATTTGGCATGGCAGAAAAACCAAGACCAGTACGTTAAATTGAATAGAATAATGTTCATATTTTTGTTTTATCCTACCAATGCTTGTAAAGATTAAATAAATAAAATAATTATGTCAAATTATCTTAAAAGCTGCTGCAATTTCAAATGGGTGAACGATCCCTATTTTGTTATTATGTTTTCTTCTAGATTTTAACAAGCTTGCTACACTTTTGCCTCCTTTTGCTTTTGAAGCAGATAAAAAATGCCCTGATCTAGGAATGGTTTGCTAATGTATTGCAATGTATAGATAACTTTTAAGAATTTGCACACAACTCCTCAAAAATAACAAATTTCTCCTGAAAACAAGTAAATCCTATACATTCCTCTCTCCCATTGTCCACAGTTATCAGATGAGCTGTTTAATTACTCTGATTATCAATATTTTATAATACTACTACTTAATAATTTGTAAATGAGTAAAAAAAAAAATGTTGGGCCAGATCAAACCTGATGTAAATTGTAAAACCAGCCCGATCCGGCCCAATGAAAAATAGGCATCTAATGTCTCTTTGTCCCAAGTACCAGAAACTGAAATCCTGAATTACCATTTTTTTCCACCACGAAGATAGGAGATGGAGGCCACGGATGTTGCAATACAAGTGGCGATTCTCTTATTAGCGTTTGCCATGTTTATAGCCATCCAATATTTTCCCAAACAAGCCCTAAACAAACTCCGGGCTAAAAACCGAACCTCCATTCAATCCAATCGCCATTTCATTCAAGGAACTCACTTCCTAGCCCGAGCCAAATCCACACCTAACAAATCCCAATCGCAAACCCTAGCCAAAAATGCACTCATCGAAGCCGAAACGGCAATCTCTCTATCTCCTAGAGACGCCGCTCCTCTGATTCTCAAAGCGTTAGCTCTCGATCTGCTTGGCCACAAAGCATCTGCCTTGAAAGCACTTGATTCTGCACTTTCTTCGCCGCGGGAGAAATCGCTTGAAGGGAGAGATCGTGGAGATGCGCTTGTTAAAAGAGCTGAGTTGAAAATGGCTGTAAATCGGAGAAGGCGAGTTGACTCGGCTATTGAGGATTTAAAATGTGCTGTCGAGCTGAGTCGCGAAGGTGAGAAAGCATATTGTCTGTTGGGTCAGTGTTATGAGTGGAAAGGGTCGAGAGATAAGGCTAAATGGGCTTTTGAAGAGGCATTGAGAGTTCAACCTGGGTCCGCTGCGGCTCGTGATGGCTTGGTCCGGTTGGGCTCGTGATTGTCCTAGAAATCTACCAACACGGTCCTCATGTTTGATATGAACTTTGTTTGTATATTTATGTAGTTCTATTGCTGAAGTTTACAAGATTTGAAAGATTAGAATGTTATGCTATAACATAATCTTTTTGCTTGTCCACATAGCTAAAAAAAAAGAAAAGAAAAAAAAGGCAAGAAAGTGGCATATTCGTAAAATCGAATTGCTTCCGTCCATTTTAGATGATTATATCAATTTTTTTTTTCAATTAATCTATTAAATACATTGACCATTGTTAACAATTTGTTAAAACTGAATAACTAGTTAACTTGCGGAGTCAGCCAAACAACAAATAATAGAAAGAAAGGTGAATTGGATTGGGAAACAGGGAAAAATGAAATAGCCAACTCTAAGACGGGTAAATTGGAAGACAATGAAGCTAAAACCTTTCCGCAGCTAAATGGATGCCTCCATCATTCAACATGTCTCATCCAAACAACATATTGAGAGAAGTTACTTACAAAATCCAGCATCCTACTGTAACTTGAACCTTAGCCATTAAAAGCGAAAAAGGAAAACAAAAAAACAAAAAAACCTCCTGTCTTGTCTTTCCTACTACAGCCATGGTTAATTAAAGGCTACATTAAAGGTAAGACGGTCAGCAATGTTTTTCAGCCGGAAGACAGCTGCTTCCGCTACATGTTAGCCAAATTTCTTTAGTCAAAACTGCTTTGGTCAATAAGATTGGTGAGGCCATATAAAAAACTCAGCTGTTTGAGGCAATGTAGTCATTGGAATCCCCATCGATGAGGTGGAGCCAGAAGAATCAGTTCCACCCAAGTTATTACCGGATGGAAGGTAGTGGAAAAGGTTGTGATGATAGAGTGCTGCTGTGTTATCAAAAGGTATACCACAAGGGATAGCAGAGACAGGTGGAATAGAAGCAAAACTGATGTTGTTGCTGCTATTGCTGCTGCCTTGAGGTTGTTCATGGTGGTTCAGTGTTGGTTTCTGGTCTGCTTCTAGTGAGAGCTTTAAGCGCTTCGCCGCTCCACCTATGGGGAGAGCACTTTTCATGATAGCTTCAACATCATACCGGCTCATCTCGAAATTGGTCACTGCATTCATACCCCGAAACTTTATGGCCGCTATGTCATATGCCTCAGCCGCTTCTTCCTCAGTGGCTGCGTTGATGGAAGACAATTTCATCTCAGAAACGTTTGAAATTAACAAGCAAATTAATTTTCAATCCAGAATGACTAAGAAAACGATCAGCTGAACATGAATAACAGAGTTCCTATCCCGAAACAGAAAGTACAAGTAACTAATCGATGAGCACAAGTTTCAGTCTGCTTTGAGTAAAGGCATAGTATGAAACTCTGCTAAACACCACCAGTTTACAGCTAAAGGAATCGTATCCTTACCAAATGTGCCAAGGTAAAGGTCTTTGTTTCCAGCAACACGACCGATTCTAGCTTGCCAACGTCCTTGTTGATGATGTCTGCAACATTTGAATCACTTGTGTATCAGTACCAACTTGCTCATATGCATACAAATGCAGCTAAATTGTAATTCATATGTAAGTAATAAAGAATTCAAAAGTGAATGCAAACCTTGTAACACCTCTGTATATAGAGGCTCCCCTTGAAAACCCACTACTCTTCCTATCATTTTCACAATGAATACGATTAGTTGATCGATGAATAAAGAATTAACAAATGGGAAAAATAAAGTCTCAAATTTGAACATTTACCTCCTCAGTGAGGCTATGAATTCTTGTTTGGACACATATTTCATCTCTTCCAATTCTTTAGTATAATTACTAACCTAAGAAAAGCATATACCGCCAACTTTAATTAGTTAAAAGTCTAATTGACCTAGCTTCTCATGCAAAATACAAAAATCAATATATATATATATATATAAGAAAAGGATCAAGAAGTTAAACTGTATATATTACAGGGAAGTTAGTAGTTGCAGTGGGACCCCAATATTTCATAGCTGCTAAATCATAAGCTCTGGCTGCCTTTTCTTCCTTATCATATCCACCTATATGTATATATAGATATATAAAATTAAACAAAGGTTCCGCGACATTCTTTATTTAGCGCGGAAAGAAATTGCAGCTTGAAACAAATATCAGGAATCAAAATAAAGGTAAGCAGCTTACCTAGGTATACTGTAGAACAGCCAAATATCCACCAATTCCCAATTTTCGTGCAATAGCAAAGAAAAAAAAAATGTCAGTATGAGAAACAAATGTGGTCAAAAATTTCAGCCTGAGTTCATCACTCCAATTTGAGTTTAAAAAAAAAAAAAAAAAAAAACATGAAGAAAACCATGTGAGTGACATGTGATAGTCTACGAATAAAGAGATAGGGCATTTCATTATATTTTCAACAACCCAGCACAAAAGCAAGCTAAATTTATTTAAACTTGACAGAAATTCCAATGCATCAATAACTTCACTATCACAATCTCAATTCTAATAAAAAATTTAGCAGAAATTAGAAAAACTCTCTTTTTAGTGTTATAATACTTTTCCATAAGGTACTATGTGTGAAAGGACCTGCAGTTTTAGGCCATAATGCCAGCAAAAATGTCAGCAAGTTTCGGCAATAATAGTGGGCTATGAACCCTTTTTATTAAAAATATTGATATATATTAGAGTTGAATATGGGTGGTTTGGTCAAACATTGACACAGTGCAGAGAAATGGCTGAAAGGAAAGAAAAGCAAAGCAAAAGTGACAAAAGCCATAGCTGAGAGAGGAAACATCAGAGTTTTTTCATTGATGTCTGTAACGTCTGAGGCATGGGGTAATGGTTGCGGGAAATGGCCAGTGGGTCGTGTCAAACAAAACCTTGCAGTTGAGAAGGGGGACCCAGGTGAGAGAAGAAAGAGAGAAAGCCAAAAATCAACAAAATGGCGGCACAGCTGATCAAATCAATCACATAATATAATTGAATCAAAGAAAATAAAAATAAATAAATAAATACTAATATCTGTATCTGTATATACCATCATCTATCAGTCTATCAATCATCACAAAAAGACTCAAGATACAGCTATCAGAAATATAGATCCCCTTCTTCTCTTCTCCATTAGCCAATGCCCTTTCAATGCATGCAAGTTTCTTTTCAGTGGCACAGTACATCGATCTTTTTAATACAAAATAACAAAATTTTTATACATTTTTTCATTTTAATATGCAGAGAGTCAAAGTTTGAGAAAGAGAGAAAGAGAAAGAGATGAGAGAACCTTGACGCCCTTTTCTGGCCTGACCCTCTCTTCTACAGCTGTTATCCCATAGATGCGCTTCATATCTACCTGTCCATCTGTGTCTGTATCAAATTTATGGAGGAAAGAAAAGAACAAAAAATAAAATGTTAGGAATTTATTCTCCCCAACTGATTTTTACACGTTAATGTGTAAATTTTCAATTTTATTTTATGCATTCTCCATTTGAAAAACATGTGTATGAAAAAGAAATAATGGAAGATTTGCCATAAACCAATAAAATCAAAACTCAATGAAGTAATTAACAAAACAAGAAAACCCCACAAGGCAGAAATGCTGTTACCTAGTAACTCCTCTGTAAATTGAAGTTCTTTGGCCAAAAGTATCAGCAATCTTTTTAGGGCAATCAGATTCAACAGGAACAATAGATTTCTCTGCAGAGCTCTGATTATTATTATTAACCGCGAGTGACAAAGCATTATTTGCACCAGTGCAACTAGAGAAACCCAACTCGTTTCCACACGATTCAATCGAGTGGCCCACAAACTCACCGCCGCCAAGCTGAGTCCGGGCCACTGAGGCCGAATCATCAACCTCTGAACCCGAGTTCGTTGAAAAAGCTTGAATCCCAGCAATCACTTTAAGATCTTGTTGCTCATTGAAGTAAGCAGCAGGGCCCTGATCATAGATGTGAGTCAAAGATGAGTCCTGAGTCTCTGTTTGGCTATTATCTGAGTAGCGAACTATTGATGATGAATCGCCAAGAAAGTCCTCAAGTTTAGGTGCTTGATGGTGTTGGGTTTCTGGGTCTAAGAAGCTTGTGAGAATGGAAGTCTCCGCCATTGTTGTTGCTGCTTGAGCTTCCTTTGAGTTTCCCCAGCCTGTAAATACTTGTTATAGCGAGTTAACTCAGTGACTCAGTAAAGCTATCAAATTAAGCATTTAAGGTTACATAAAGATTGGTTGCATACATATATATACATATGTACTGATAAAATGCCTCGAAGAAATGAGACTTCAGATTTTAAGCTTAGATTTAAGGATATTCCACGGAGTATCATTGGAAACCAAAACTCGAAGAAAGCCTCCGAATCTAATGGGAATATATATTATACTTCCCATTAATTCATTACGTTTTCTTAGCAACCAAACAGAAAAGTGAGCTCGTAACTTGCTTGTTTATAGTCAGATTTTGAGTCGGTTAATTACACTTATCTGGTGCAGGTGTAAGCTTCAACTAGTTAATACCAAACATTAAACTTCCATTTGATTGCTTAAAAAAAATGAGCTTCATCATCATATATTTATCTTTCCAGTACTTTCTCGTATACCAAACAGAAGTTAGCCGTTTCAATACTGGTATAAGCAAACAAAAATAAAAGAGAAAAGGGAGATAATCAATTAGAGTAAGTTATTACCGTTAGCATAGAAGTTATCGATCAAATATTGAGGAGAAGCAGTAGAAGAGCCTTCATAAGACATGAACTGAGATTCAGATGACCTCAACATTTCCATTGGAGATAGTGAAAAGGAAAGCCAGTTAGTAGCTGGTGCCATATCGTTTCTTTACCCTTTTTTTAAAAAACAAAAATCCTGAAGAACCAAACAAAACCCAATATTAAAAATAAAATTTTCTCGCGAAACAAACAAATACAGACCAAAAATAAAAAACTTTCCCAACAACCTTACCCAGTAAAACCCAAAACTGAAATTTTACCTTAATCCGTTACTTAAAAACTTCCCATTCCAAATATGAAACGATAATCACGAAGTCGAGAAGAAAATCCCAAATATTTAAAGAAATAAAATAAAAAAATCAGAGATTTGAAGAGCTGCTGAAGTAGGAAGTTTTATTTTAGAAATACAAATGCATGCAAACCCATTTGGGATTTTGATTTTGAGGTGAAGAAGAACCTTCAAAACTATTCAATGCAAATAACTGAGTCGGAGAGAGAGAGAGGATGAAGCAAGAAAGAATCCAGTTCACAGATAAAGATAAACTGAAGAAAGGGTGCAGAGAAGAAAGAGAGAAAATGAAAGTAGCAGGAGGTGCAGGTTATATATAATGAAATAGCTGAGCGGTTTCATCTGCCAACCGGCGTAAAACCGGAGAGGTTTTCCAACAATTTTAAATAAATAAAAATTTACTGTAAATCACTTCTGCTTGTATTATTTTGATTGTAATTAATTAATAAAGTACTACAGCACATGTTCATTAATAATTAAAATATCATATGGTCATATTTATAATTACTGATCATTAAATAGTTAATGTTGTAAATTTTATTTTAATGGACCAATAGAAATAAATTATTTTTGCACGGGAGAAATAAAAAAATGATAGTAAATTTCAAAATAAAATAATAAAATATAATTAAGGAAAAAAAAAAAGAGAAGTAGAGAGAGTGAGGGGCAGTGACTTTTTAGCACTGCGGGGAGGAAAATATGTCTGAAACAACGTCGCGAAAGATCCGGACGGGCGGAAATTTGAGAAATTTATGTTAGGGTTCTACACTTTCGGGTTTTCTGTTTGAAATTACTAAATTAACCTTACCGTTTTTTTTTTTGTTTTTTGGATAATTATTTTTTTGTCTTATTATCTGAGATTTAAACACTTGTGCTTCATGCAGCTTTACACTTATCATGCAATTGGACGGTAATCTGGGTCGGATCTTGGGTACTATCCAAATCCAATATTTGTATCGTAGTAATTTTAGCATATAACCGAACGAACAGCTTTGTCCTAGTTGTAATTTGACTGTAATGAGTTTTAAATAGTTTATCATTTTACACGCATAAATATAAACTTAACTCAATCTATCATAATTAAATACATAAATATAATTAATTAATTAACAACTCTCTTATTACACTAATTAAAATATTAACCCACATATATTGTATAACTAATAAATAAAATGATAATTAAAGATGTATAAATAAAAGTATTGGATCCAGCGGTAGAATTAGTAGGTAGGTCAAGGGAAAGAAGCAAGGAGTGCGAGACCAGAGAGCGAGAATACCGGAAACAGTGAGCCCGACCATCCGGTTCAGGTTTCTTTCCTCTGTTAAATCGAAGAAATAAACCCAGCTTTTAAGGTTATAGAGTTATAGCGTGTGATTTTTTCGCAATTTTTGTATAAAGTAGTGCCTACAAATTTTGGATCTAAGACCAGCAATAGCAATAGCAATAGCAATAGCAAAGCATGTAACCCTCTAATCCTATGCACCTAATCTTCTATAGTAAAATTTTTTTAGCCATCCAATGTTAACCGTTTTGTTTTTACTTCATTTATTAATTTTAATTTCAGCTCCAAAAATTATAATAAACCATAAAAAAATAAATTTAATATCAGTACACCCTATAAGGGCAAATGGGAAAAACTCTTAGGTTTTCTCACTAAACACGCATATGGAAAAGGGAAATAAACTTTAATTATGATTAAGTCCAAAATTAGATTAAATGGTCTCCGATAATAGAGCCACATACTAATTGATTTATTAATTATTTTTACTGAGAATTATATATATACCCAACACTAATAGAAGCCGATAAATATAGTATTTTAATTTAAAATTATCTTTTATATAAGAGCGAAGTAGTTGACACGAACTCCTTTTTTAATAATCTAATTTTATTGGAAAACACATTAACAGTGAAAATACTTTTTGATTAGAATCTCAATTAGATTTGAATAATTCATCTCAATTAATAATTGTAAGAATAACTGAGGTTTGCTGAATGAAATGCATAATGCGTTGGTACATCAACTTGCAAGGGCTTAAACACTATGTTAACAATAGTTTTGTTTTGAAGGCAATGCAACAGTCTAACAATACCGTAGGGCCTCGACATTGAGATAGAAAATTGTAAAATAATAATAATAATAATAATAATAATAATTTGAGCTAATGGCTTAACAGATTTTACATTAAAAAACGACACTATGAGGAAGGACGTAAACAATTATCAACACATAACATCATAGATCACAAAGGTTTTTACCTTATAAGCCAATACAGTTTTTCATCATCCGACGACACTTGATTGCAATTAATTAGAGGAGAAACGAGGGGAAAAAAAAAAAAGAAAGTTAAAATAAAAATATACAAATGAGAATCAAGGAACAAAGAAAGTTAACTAATCAGATTAGCAATGACTGAAATTTTAATTGACTCTGGTTTCACTCTTACTGTCCATGTCATATTTTATAGATACGAAAGGAGTAATAGAGTAAATTAATTTTGTTAGAGGATGTGGAGATCATAAGAAATTCAAAAACTTAAAAATTAAGATTTTAATTGGATTAAGTTAAATAATTAAATAAGATAAAATTTTAAAATGATCAATTATGAATACTATATATTACATATTAAATTGAAAAGAAATAATTATATTGGCTAATAAAAAAAATTCAAAATTTTCTAAAAAGAGGAAAAGGGAACCTTAAATAAAAAGAATGCTTAAAACTTTTATATGACATTTCGATAAAAAAAAGTAAATTCTCTTTCAAAAACCTTTCTTTGCTCGTCGAAGAAAAAGAGTTGGGCAATTCTATGATTTTATTTAATAAAAAATTGCTATGGTATTCTATTATCCCTTCCAAAATCTCTTATTTTGTGTGGAAAGTTTTCTTAAATAAAATTTTATGTTATTTGAATCTTTTTTAAAAGGAAAATTATTGGTTTTCTTGATGAATGTTTCTACCCTATATATGATAATGAGATTGAAACAGTTAATCATTCCGTTATGTGGTGTGCCACGCCTAGAGAAATTTGGATGGATGTTTTTAATTGGTGGGGTATCCAAATTGTTCTTCTCTCTTCAATAGTCGAATTAGGTTGGCATTGGGAAAGGTTGATTTTGTTCAATGGAATCCAGGTTACTTGAAAGTTAGTATTTTTTTGTCACAATTTGGTCTATTTGGGTAAGGAGAGATTCTTTAATTTTTGTAACATTTGGAAGGAGAAAGAAAAGATGATTGATGATATTAAATTTAAAAGTTCTGAGATTTTAAAAGTAAAATTTCCTATCTTGCCTTTCAACCTATATAAATGGATTTCTTTTCCTATCTTGATATGTAAGAGTAATAAACAGAATAGTAGTGAAAAAGTCTTATCTTTGCCTAAGCTTTGGAACTGTCCAGCTGAAGTTGTTTTGAAACTTAATGTCGATGGGGCAGCGAGAGAAAAATCGGGTCCGGCTAGTATTGATGGAGTTTTGAGAAATTCTCTTGGCTTGGTTAATTGCGTTTTCTATCAATCGGTGAGAATCATAAACTCTAATGAAGCTGAACTATTGGCAATGTTGAAGGCAATTGAGTTATTTTGTCATTCTAGATACTATTCTTGACCTTTAATTATTGAATCAAACTCTAAAAATGTCATTTTGTGGGTTTTTCAGATAGATAAATGACCTTGACAATGGTGGGTTCGTTTTTATAGACTTGACTCTTTGTTATCTTCTTTGATCAAAATGGATTTTAAGCACGTAAACAGAGAATGTAATCAATTTGCAGATTGTTTAGCTAAAAAGAGTGTTGATGTTGTGGAACCTTTTGTGGCATGAGTTTAAGTTCATTGGTTATGTGCTCTTCCATTTGGAAATTGATCAAGTTATTTTATTCTTATCTCAAGAATATAAAGTATTATTTTCTGTTTTTCAATATATTACTGTATATTTTTTTCAGATTTTTTCGCTTAATTTTTTCAGGCTAGATTTGGGTGTATTGAAAACATATAATTACCTGAATTAGTTAAGTTTTTCCTGATTTATAAATAAAATAAATTAATTTGCTGAAAAAAAATTATAAAATATTATTAAATATAAATAATTGTGTATTAAATTTTATTTTATTTTTAATTTAGAAGACAGAAAGTGGCGCATATGAGGAGTGATATCTGCAAATGCAAATGCAAAACCCACGTAGTGCTGTATTATTTGCTGGAAATTCGGTGCCTTAATTAGCTGAAGTCACTGCCTAAAAGCAAATTCAATAGTTTTTTTTTTTCCTTTTCTTTAATTGTAGTGTAATGGGTCCCATCTGATCTGATTTTGTGAATGACGTGGCCGAAAGTGACACCTGGACGTGGAGTTTAAGTTTCTTTTGGCCAAATAAGTCGTTTGTCTGCTTCTTTGCCATTGCCATGCCATGCCACAGGCCACAGCCTTTTCATTTTTGCGGCTAAAAATATATAAAAAAAAAAAATTAAGAACTTGCCTTCTCTTTTATGTATTTTATTTATTTATTTTCAAAATATAAATTTATATTTAATTATTTCTCTTTGATTCAAAAACTAAAATTATTTCAAATTTGAATTACAATTTTTATATAATTTCCTTCAAAATACAATAAAATTATTATTATTTTCATTTATTTTGTTGTTTCATTGAATGGTTTACATGATAAGCAGTTAAAAGTTATAAGCAAATCAGCAATAATTTTTTTACCCCTTGTAAAAATTAAAAAAAGTAAAAAATTTGAGTTCAAGTCCTTTTCCGTGTAAAAATTATTATCAATTTAGTAAATATTATTTAAAGAGAGATTGATCTTCTGCTATCTAATTCATAATATTATCGTATAAATAACAAAGGCACATACAGTTGAAGTCCTGACTTGAAATTTTTTTTAAACAATCAATAATATATTTATAAAGTGATTTGCTTAAATTGTTATATTTATAATTTGTGACCGTTAAAATATATTACATAGGAGTGTCTCTCCAACCGTAGGATCCTAGCTCCGGGGTTGTGACATATACATATATTAGAAAAGCACCAATTTTAGTGAGTCATTGTTTGGTTTCTTTGTAATAACACTAAAATAGAAAATGTAAAATAAGTATATGATATTCATTTTATATACCAATAATTATTAATTTATAGTTGAAAAATTATATACTGAATTATTCTGGTAGGTATGTTGGTACGTGAAGAAATAAAAGATTTATCATTAATATTATATCATATTTATCTTTTTTTCTTAAAAAAAAAAAAAAGAAAAGAAAAAAATTTGTGGATACTTATCCATGGCTTATGAAACCTGCAACTTGCTTACATGAGATGGTGCATCTTTAACGGCATGTGACATCACACGTGCTCTTGGTCTACCCATGCAGATGGAATGTGAATGCTTATATGCACAATTCAAATAAATACCGTCTCAATCAATCTTTTGCTTAAAAAAATAAAGGGATAAGTTTCTTTAATTTTATAATTTTTTGATAAAATTGTATTATTTTTTTTTTATTGAAAATGAAAGGCTTACATTTACATATGTAATTTATTAATTGCATGTGTATATTTCTTTTTATTGATAAAAAGAAAAAGAAAATAAAGAATAGTATGCTCCCAATCCATAAAATGGATCCTAATCATCAATCTTATCTTTGGCTTCTTCTTCTTCTTCTTCTTCTTCCTTTTTTTTTTTTAAAAAAAAAAAAAAAAAAAAAAAAAAAGATTAACTCTTTATTATTATTATTAAGGTCCAAAAGACTCGTGCAATCACTGCTTTTGACCTTTGACTGAGAGGCACGTGCACAGCATCTTTTCCTATTCAAAATTCCCCCTCCTCGGTCATTTCGATTTCGGTGGCGCACGTGCATTTTCTGTCCCCGACATATATTAACATAATCATGTCTTTAATTGTATTCTTCTTCTTCCCTTTTCTTTATTTTTCATTTTCTTTTCTTTGTCTATTATTAATATTTTTTTATTGAATCAAAGTCAAATAAATTAATAGTTCATATCAAATTGATATATAAAATTTGTAATTATCAATGTGAATTCAAAACGACTTGAAAATAATTTGATTAATATAAGAAATTAGTTCCTAATTATAACAATTATAAAAGGATGTGACAAAACAAAAGGAATGTTTGAAATTCAATAGACAATCTAATCCAAAAAGATTGATAAGTCTCATACAACTAAAACAATCTATAATATGATTTTCGTTTTTCTTATTTTTTACTATCTATAATAAAAATTTAACTTAGCCGTTACGGAATTTGAAAGTCGCAAATCGGATTTTTATTAATATTGATTTTAATAGGATTATATAAGCACTATGAAAGTATAAGCAGTGGGTTTGATATATTGTATTAATTAAGGCTCTAAAAATTTTGTTGAGCATATACTTTGATCTTAAGTTTCGGGTGATTAATTTTAATTAATCTCACCTTATAAAATACAAGTGGAAGTGGAATCGTATTTTGTGACGTGGATCTTAAGTTTCAACTGCAGATTTGGTAAATGCTATTCTAATATATATATATATATATATATATATTTCTCAATTATCTGTTTTAAAACAGAAAAAATATTTCAACTATGAGTTGAACATGCAGTATTTCCAATTCCAAGGACAGGGTCAATATTGGTATTGGCACTTACAATTTTGGAAATTATGGGCTTTTCATCATGTAGGACCTTGTAAATTGTAATGCGGGTACGATGGCCCATCTAAGAAAAAGAACGGAAGGCATACTTTTGGATATTATGGGCTTCATCAAATAAAAATGTCGGGCTTTTAATGCGCCTAGGGTGGCCCATCTAACAAGACAAAGAAAGGAGAAAAAAATTGGAGGTGCGGGGAATCGAACCCCGTGCCTCTCGCATGCGAAGCGAGCGCTCTACCATATGAGCTACACCCCCATTGTGTTTAGGGGCTGAATCAAATTATAATTAACGAAAATATTTCTAATGTTAAATGCTACCTAAACAGCATTAAGAAATCGGCGATGTTGTATTTGCTTTATGTTGTTGATGGTTTTTGTTTAATAATGAAAAATTATATATTATATATGAAGTAAAAAATAAGTAATTTTTTTATTTTAAAAAATATTTTATACTTTTACTAATATGTATCATCTATTTCTTATGATTAGACTTCTCTTCATTCCTAATTAGTTTGTCCAAATTCCTCACTATCTTTCTCGAAACTAACTTTAGTATTGTATTGTAGGTATATGAACGTTGCTTCTATGATAGGATTTTCATATCTTTGATTCTCTTTCTGATAGCATTTAGCATATCGTAGACATTGCACGTTTAATAAATTCTTTTTATTAATAATAAAATAAATTTTATTAATACAATTTTGCGTAGCAATTGAAAAACAAAACTTGATATCCAAAAAAAAGGAAAACGTGGCATATGTCACTTTTTTATATGCAGGAAATAATGGTAGGAACAAGTGCTTTCCTGATTTGTTTTCTTTTTTTTTTAAAAAAAAAGAAGAACGTTGATGAATGATGTGTAATTTTATTTCTTAATCATGAGTTGGCAGTGTGTGTCGCATGACACATGACATGTTCCAATGGTCAAGCTTTTATAAGATTATACCAAAACATAATGTCATACAATTGATTTTGTCACGACCGGAAGATTAGTTTGTCGTTTAGTCAGGTAATAATACATTTAAATTTTAATTAAATAGCATGTAAGTATCTAAGCAGATATGCTTCTCCAATTGCATAGGTTTTGTACAATTGTCTTAAATTGTGATTAGAAGTTAATTATCTATGCCACCCAACTAAAAACGAATTACCTATTATACTGATTTGAATAAATGATACGTGAAATTTAAAAAATTTCATATTTCATGATTTAAGTGAATTTTTTAATATCCACGTGAATGGGATTAATTATTAATAGATAATAGTTGAAATTTAGAAAATCTTCAAGATTTTTATCTTTTATTAATTATATAAATAATGATGTGTTTTTCTCAATCAAATAAAAATTTTAAAATAATATTGATAGGAATTCAAACAAATTATTATTTTTATGTGTGTTTTTCAACTAGGAAGAATCATGGAAAGGGTCTTCCAAATACAATTCCATGAACATTTCAACTCTTAAATAGCAAATGGTTGAAAAATTAAAAACATTGAAAATGACCCATCATCCGCTAATTGCCTATCTTACCATACAGAAAAATCAAAATGTAAGGTCACATAGATAGTGCCCCCCCAAGCTGTCCTTTCTCAAATGAAAACCTCCAAGTCTAACAAAATCTTTAAAAAATATTATTACAACCACTTTTCCTTTTCATTACTAATTTTTTCAGCTTATCCTTTAACACGGTTTTGTATTTGCTGGTCTTGTGTGAATTTCTTTTTCTTTGATGGGGTTGGCCTCAATTAGTTAAATTTCATTTTTTGATTGATTTGTGGTTTAATCAAGAAATTAAGGGCCAAAGCTGAGTGATTGGAGTTCAAGAATGGATGATCATGTGGAGAAGGTTTATGTTATTCTTGGACATGATTTACAAGATGGATTAAAGACTTTGGATTGGACAATTAGGAAATGGAAACCTAATCCGATCTCCATAGTCATTCTCCACCTTACTTACAACAACATTTCCAAGGACTTTGTTTATACCCCATGTGAGTTTCACTATCAAAATTTGAGTTTCTTTGTCTTGTGCTTCGTTAGAACTTCCAAGTTATTATCGTTGTTATTATTATGTTTTAATTTTGTTAGAACAAATTTCAGTTGGGAAACTCCCTGCAAGTTCTGTGAGTGAAGAGAAACTGCAAGTTCTCAGGAAGTACGAGCAAGAAAAGATAGAAAAGTTACTTTCCAAATTCGTAACTTTTTGTGGAAAGGTTTGGTTTCTTTGCTTTCTTGGATTGAATAATTGTTATTGCTTCATTTTCATGAATTCGGTTTGGATTGTTTCTTGATTTTCAGGTAAAAGCCGAAATCTTGAAAGTTGAAAAATCTGATGAAACCATTCATAGGGTCATAATTGATTTAATCTTAAAACACAAGATTACCAAACTGGTTCTGGGATTAACATTCTTGAGGTCTTCATCATGGTATAAATCATATTCTTCTACTTTTTTTTTCTTATTTTCAAGAAATTTCTCTTCTTTGCTGTTCTTCTATTTATTTCTTTTTCTATAGGAGATCAAAGAATGCAATTAGCGGATCATTCTATGTTTATCAACATAAACCGAATTTCTGCGAATTGTTCATAATTTGTGGAGGCAAATTGGTATTTCTCAGACGAGAAAATGAAGAAGCTGTAATGGAGGATGATCAAGGAAGCAATGTTACAAAAAAGGGTAACATAAAAAGTTGGCTAGGAAAAATTTTGCCTGATCATCATTCTCTAGGAAGATGTTCTCGAATGTCTGCCCCGTCGAAAGGATTTGATTCACCGAATTCGCGAAATCAATGGGAAATTTGTGTTCTAGAGATTCAAAATTATTATGAGCATTTGTTGTCTTTGAAATTAGATGAAGAAGGTCGTGAGAAAGAAAGTGATGATATTCTTCTACAGGTTGGTCCATTGGAGAGAGGTTTAACGGATCCTACTGATTCTACAACGGTAAGCAAATATTTTTTATTTTTTGAAAATTTTAAGAAGTTCTGTTTGTAGCAAGCTTAAAAAGTCACCTCAAGGAAAGTTTTCTTTCTAATACGCATCTGATGAATCTTTTTTGCAATTATTGTTGTTTATTAGGTAGTAATTTAGAGGTTTAGGTTCAATAGTCCACTTTGGCGACCAAACACATTTCTTACGTTTCTTTTTGACTCTATAGCATTTGTCATGATACTCTTGGAAGTTTCATGACAATGATGAGTAAAATGAATCTAGGCAGGCATGGACATGGGTTTGGTTCGAACTAAAAATCTAAACTTAGAACTAGCGGTTTAACCTAATTTGATCCGGTTCAGATCAAAATTTCTATTTCTAAACTAACTTAACTGCATGATACATTTGAATTAAAAAAACTAAAAACCAGAAAAGTGAAAGTAGGAAAAAAAAGAGTGAAATACTTTAATAAAAAAATTGCCAATGTTATAATCGCAACTGGTCTATTCTTGGATTACCCTTCTTCTTCTATTGACAACATAAGTATCGAATTTTAATATTTAAAATTAACGATGATTTTCTTTCTTATCTATGCTAAAATTTTATACAGAAAAGTAAAATAAATGAAGCCAAGAAAATAATCCGGTTGAACAAGGAAGAGGCTAGGGCAAATGCAGAAAGGTCTGCAAAAGCCGAATGGGCTATCACTTTATGCAATAGCAGGGTAAGAAAATAAAGTTATATAAAGCTTTTATTATGATTATTCAATTCCGTTTCTCATTCTTGTTTCAGAAAACTCATTCTATAATATTTCATAGGTGGAGGAACTTGAAGCTAGGATAAAAGAAGAGGTTACAAGTCAAATAGAGATAAAGAAAAGATTGGATATTGAGAAAGAAGAAATTCAAGAAACAATAACCGATATTGCAGAAAACAAGAATAGGCTAAAGTCAATTCTTGAACTCCAATCAGAGCTTTCTAGCAAGCTCCAATTATCAAGTATAGCAAGATCAAATGCAGAGGCTCAATTAGAGAAGGCAGTGAGTACAAGAGCAGAAATGGTGAGAGAGATTGAAGAGTTAAGGCGACAAAGAGATGTTTTTCAAAGAAGAATCGAGTTTTGTAAAGAAAAAGATGCAATTGGAATGGTGACAAAGTTGAATGAGTTAAGTTGTGGTTACAGAGAATATACCGCAGAAGATATCAGAATGGCTACTGATAGTTTTTCTGAGAATCTCAGATTAAAGTCCGGCGGCGACTGGACTAATGTGTACAGAGGGCGTCTTCATAATTCAACTGTTGCAATCAAATTGCTTAATTCTGACAGAGGATTGTCCCAAGAAGATTTTCTAACTAAGGTACTAAAACCCACGTACTAAAGTTAAGAACTTTTGTCTCAGTTTTTAAGGTAACAAAAGCATTATAGTTTCTGTGTCCCTTATGACATGCAGGTGAAGTTCCTTAGCAACGTCAGACACCCACATTTGGTTGCCTTGGTGGGGTTCTGCACAGAGCAAAAATGTATAATTTTCGAATACATGCACAATGGAAGTTTAAGGGAAATTTTGTTTTCCTCTCAAAGGAACCTCAGAAAAGGAAAAAGGGCAATTGGGTGGCATGATCGTATCAGAATAGCTCACGAGGTATGTTCAGGCCTGGTCTATCTGCATTTGGCGAAGCCCAGGCCCATTGTTCATGGCCGCTTGGGCGTTCCCAACATTCTTTTGGACCGTAACCTAGTTGCTAAGATAAGTGGGTTTGGGTCAAGACAATATCAAAGTGAAAGCGACACACGGTCGGATATTCGGGCTTTTGGAGTTCTATTATTGCATCTATTGACTGGGAGAAATTGGGCAGGGCTTGTAGAGGAGGCAATAAAAATAGACCGGACGGCCCTTGTTCGGGTTTTGGATGAGTTGGCAGGACAGTGGCCATTGGACTTGGCTGAGCAACTTGTTGGGATAGCAACGAAGTGCATGTCCATTAACTATGGGCCCAATACAGATTTCAATGTAACAACTGTAATGGAAGAACTTGATGGGGTGAGGAAAAAAGCCAATGAGATGGTTGCCAAAGGAGGATGTGAGGCTATTGCTAAAGAAAGTGTTGATAAGGAGTATAGTGAAGTGCCTGGCATTTTTCTTTGCCCTATATTTCGGGTAAGTTGGCATCTTTCTTTGCCCTATAAATCATATCTACGACTTCCGGAGGAAAACAGAGATTGTGCACTTTAAAGCAAAATGCTACATAAAACCCTATTGGGCAACAGTTTTTTTAGCTAACTTTTAGTGTTCTGACCAAATTAACAGTTTCTGAATTAGTTTTTAAAGTTTTAGCTTGATCAAAATCCTATTTCCATTAATTATAGCATTCAGTAACTTAACTTTAATATTACCAAACAGATCCTTTTTTTTTTCACTGTTTTAGTTGCCTATTAAAGTGCATTATAAAAAGTTTGTGTGATGCAATATTATGTGCAGGATGTGATGAAAAATCCACACTTAGCAGCAGATGGGTTTTCTTATGAATTGGAAGCCATAG
Source organism: Jatropha podagrica (assembly GCA_947857235.1). Lineage (NCBI taxonomy): Eukaryota > Viridiplantae > Streptophyta > Magnoliopsida > Malpighiales > Euphorbiaceae > Jatropha > Jatropha podagrica. The sequence continues at coordinate 111,016 of CANUEP010119714.1, read as the reverse complement.
AGGAATGGCTAAAGATGGGACATGATACTTCACCTATGACAAATTTAAGGCTTAAGCACAAATTCCTCACTCCTAATCACACCCTTCGTTCTCTCATCCAAGAATGGCATAACGAGAAATCCAATGTGACCTCATAATATTATGAGTTATGCATTTTCTTTGTACATTACAATTACAAATCATAATAATTCTTTTGTTTCTTCTTGACACGGCAAGAGCAAGATGGGTTTAAGGCTACAAAGCTCAAGTTTTTGGTTTAACAAATGTTTTGACTATTGACAAAATGTGAATTCAACAAAGTTTCTTTCTGTTACAAAATATAATATCACTAATTCAGCGATGTATGAAATTTCTAAATTTCGTGTAGTATGAGAATGTATAGATTACTAACATCATACTTGATAGCTGTATTATCTGCAATCTTCGCGGCCTCAGTCCTAAGCAAATAATATCTCAGCCTAGACACTCCATAACTACATGTAAGCAGACGCTGCAGTCTGCTAGAGATCATGCCAAAAAAATGTACTCCTGAAAAAACTGTATATTACGTATGCAAACATCTTGACCAACAGAAAAACCGAGAAACTTTCTGGGGAAGTGAATAATCTGCATGTAAAGACGGATCAGTAACCAAGTCTTCAGGATGTGACCATATATACACTCCTCTTTCTTGTCGGGTACCAGGGACCGTGTTATCAAGTACAAATGCAATCAAGAATGTCACCACCATGTTCAACGACATGAGGGCATTTATCGCAAAGTCAAACTGATGGACAGAAACGGAAGAAGAAGAAGAAGAAAAAGAATGATCAGCTTTTCAATGTCAGAAATAGAAAAAACAGAACTCAAGATGCAAAACCAGAAAATAGGGTTAATGCTCATATAAATTACTATGCATATGATTATTGATGAGAAAAGAATGTTGTCAGGGGCATACTTGTTTACTGCTACTGTGCACTGGTCCATTTGATGCTGCCGCAAATGGGACAAAATAGCTTGGTAGTATCAAGCTAGATTCAGGTTGATACTGCTGAAAATAGGCAGGAATTGAGAGACCGAGGAACAATGAAACACCTACTATTGCAATATTTCTAAAACTCGCTGTTTGACTGTACTGCAAAGTTGAGAGACCCAATGCCACAATAAGTCCCCACATGAAGCAAAGTACTGAAGCAGCCAATGCCAGTGGTATAGAAGCAAGAATGGCACCCACTTTTCCTATTAAACAAAAACAAGTTATTAATGTAATAACTTGCCAGATAAAGTACTCATGCACTCAATACAGTATAGCTCGTTTAAAGAAAGGATTAAACGTGTAACCAATCTGACGCTCCTGGGATGTATCTTGGTATCAAAACATGTATCCAATTTTTTATTTGAATTTTATATTTTGAATCAACAAGGAAAGAGGTAGCACATTAAATAAATGAGCTAGCATGTAGAACGTGGGGTTGGGCTTGTGAAGAGGTTCCATGACCAAAATGATTAGAACTAGTCACTTAGAATATTCTAACAACATGCAGAGTAGTTGGAATACTTTCCTTCATAGTTGGATAAACAAATTATGAGCAAAATCATAACTAGGGGACATGCAGGGTTTAGGGCTTTTATGTGCATGTAGAAATAAGATTTTGTAGAATATAATCAAACAGGAAGCCATGTATTTCTCAAGTCTCAACAGTCATTTTAGTTTTTTCCAACATCAGAAGGCAAAAAATAGTTATAATCTTCACTTGGATGCCTAATCTGACCTTCTGGTATGCATCCTAATAAAACATGTTGCTAGATCTAAGGGTAAACGCATTGCATAAAGAAAGACCATGTTTGAAAAGTTCAAGGTGTTTACCTACAAAGGAGAAGAGAATCAAGAAAACTGCTCCAAGAACCACAGCCCTTCGACTAGCCACCTTTGTTATATTGATTGTATGCACATTTTCAGTTAAGGTAGTTGAACCGGTACCGGAACCCCATAGTCCAGACAATAGACTACAGAATCCCTCCAATGCAATTCCTCTGCTGACAATTCCTGGAGTTGGAGGCTTTGAATTAACTAGGAAAGATGTAGAATGATATGTTCCAACCTGTAAGCCATTTGCATTGAAGTCATAATCATACTTTTTAGTAATCCAGTTCTCTCATTTTGAGTATGATAAAAATGTCCTAAAAATAAGCAATCAGTTTGGATGCTCTACTGTAGTTGCAGTCAAACGATTTGCATTATTTATTTGTTGGTTTGTTTTCTATTATGTTGTTGTGTGCAAATAACACATTCTTTTCATGAAAACAGGAGGTAGATCCAACTTATGTTATCATAATTTGGACAAGCTACAAGAAGATAGGCATCTTAGAGATGCATTTGATTTTTCTCTTTTTTTCTTCCGCAGCTCATTTCCCCCCAGATTTTCCCATTAACATGAACTAACGGAAGCACCCTTCTGCACCATCATGTGGTACTTTCTCACTTACTAACAGTAGGGACTATAATATGAATTTTGAGGATAAATGAATGTAGTGAAAGCTACTAACCGAATCTACTGATGCGACTAGTGACACAATTATCATGATCAAGGAAGTTCTTAGATGGAAGATGGGGATACCCCATTGTAAGGGGTAGGGAATTCTGACCCATGCAGAAGTTCTCAATGCATTAGAAACATCAGTCCTGCAATGCTGCATGGTGTATGCATGTCTTCTACATGCATCAACTAAAATATTTGAACTCGGTATGTCAGGACTGCATCCCTTGTAATTATACGCTCCACCAGCAGTTAGAAAAAATGCATATGTCCAGATAATCATTACACTCAGGGGGACCTGCACCAACAGAAAATGTCAGCAAGCTTTGTATTTATTGGTGAAGGGAAGGAGGTTGTGAAACAAATTAGAGAGCTATAAAACATACAGCATAAACTCGGAATAAGCGATGTCCAAATATAGATAACCCTCGAAGATACTGTCGAAGAAGCATAAAAAACACAAAAATTAATGTTTTGTGCTCTTTTCAGAACAAATAAATGAACTAAGAAGACAAATGAGTAAAAGTTAGTTATTCAATGGAAATCGGAAAGACGCATGCTTTGACCTTGCTATTAAAAATGAAAATGTCATATATTTAGATTACTTAATTTTCAAGGAATATCATTTACCAGAGAGAATACAAGAACCAATAGTATCAGAGGTATGCTAATTTCCACACAACTACCCGCTTGCGGAAAACCATAGCTAAATAATGCTAAACCTACTGCAGCAACTGTTGGTGCAACCACAACTGGATTAATCAATCTGCAAGATATTATCATACCAGGAAAAAATTATCAGATGGGTTTCCAAAACTATATAGCTTTAGACAATAAAGCATTCAATTCAATTAAAAGAAAAAGAGTTATCAACAGAGCAATGTAACAGAATTTGTCTATTTATGCATATAATCTTGACAAAAGCCATTTATAAACCCCTCAACGTTTTGAAATTTGTCTATTTAAGACCCTATTATTCAATTGTATTTTATTGAATCCACAAACATTTCAGTTTAAGAGCATCACAAACTCATTTAATAGCAAAAGCAGAACAAACATGAATTCATTAGCAGCAAGTTGCTTTTTTTTACCACAAGAATTATTAAATTAGAGAAAAGGAAAAAACTCATTTGTGCTTCAGAACTTTTCGAAGCAATTTTGTGAATTTCTTAAATTGCTGTTAGCAAATGTCTGATCAATTCTCATTTTCTATATTTCTATCATTAAACAAGTCCTCAGTGCCCAATCTATTGGCTCAATAGCACATGCTCGTAAGATAGTGGGCTCAACAGGCAAAACTCAAAAAGTTCAGGGGCCCAAAAGTGCTTTTTTCCTTTAATCTTTTCGATCTATCATAAAGAAATAACATCAGACACGAAAAGCAATTTTTAGTCAGTGCTACATTATGCAGCCAGACTTGAATAAGAAAAGAGATCCTTGCAAACATTATCAAGATAGAAAAGGATGGGAGCAATCTAGATAAATGTAATGCACACCAAGATAAGCATTACAATCTCAGAGAAGAACTAGAAAGGCATTATATGCACTTTCCTTGCTTACCTTAGAAGAAGAGACATTAAACCAGTGACTCCCAAGATGACTTGGAATATTGAACCAACAATTATGGCCCCCTGGAGCTCCCTCATTATGTGTCTGAATTTCTACAATTAAAGTGAAAATGAATCAACTGCATAGTTAGAGCACCAAAGGAAAAATGCAATGAAGTGTTCATGGATGCAAATCTTCCTGATGTTTGGAACAAGCACAGAAGGGCAAGATCTATCACCAGAATTTTCTCATAACTCAAAATCAGAAGTTTAACATTGTATATAATGTATGATCTTTTGGTTCCCCAGTTTTGGGTTGAAAAGTTGTACATTTGAGATGCAAAAGGTCTACTAGGAAATTCATATTGTAAAATGCTTTTGTGGTAAAGCTAAACAAGTTTAAAGCTGCCAGGTACGTGACTTCAAAGATTACTCCTAGCAATAAACATACATTTTCTGAGAGATTCCGATATTCCCGTGCATTCATAATAACTAATGCTGGTGCCAAATAGATAAATGAACTCCCTTGAACTAATGGAAGCCGGGTACCGAAATACGAATGCAATATTGTTGTAATGCCAGAAATCAGCAGCATTGTAGAAATCACTGTAGCAGTGTCCTTCTGTCATCATTTATACAAAGAAAGACACATCTGTTATAAATCTCTGTTAACTCCCTTTCTTAACTGTACTTAAAATCAAGATATCCAGGATAATCAATGCTTACATCTGTTCCTCCCATGGCTGGTACAATGATCAAGGGAATGAAAATCAGTGACCCAGCCAGTGATAAATAGTGCTGCAGGCCATAATACATAAGTGGTACTGCAGTTAAAGACAAAAAGATCAGGGCAAGAAGTGATTTCTAGGAAAGTCATGTGAATAAAAAAGGAATAAGCATAAAAAAGACTGAAAACCCAATAATCCTGTGAAATGATTTGCAGCTTTGCAACATTTCATTGGCTCTAAAAGATGAAGTCCTTGCATCATTTGAAATTTAGTTAAATTTTTTGGAACTTTGAACACTGATCCTGGAAGGGTACAAATTGCATAGTTTCCTAAAAGCCATAACGTTAATGAAGTCTGGTTCAAAAGAGAGAGAGTAATAGACCTGACAACTTCAAAGATCTAGAAGCCTGGCTCATATTGAATGCTCAGGCTTACTATGAACAAGGAAAATTATATGCACTATAGGAAATAACCTCTTTGTCTCACATGATGAATAAACGAGACTTTGCAAATTGCCAAAAGAATTAGAGAAGAACACTGATGGATACGAATGTTGACTATCAAGTCAACAAGAGACCAAGATGCAAATCCTCAAAAGTCTCAAGCATAAAAGGTGAATCCCTAAATCTGCAGTTTCTTTCCTCTATGACACGTTCAGTTTCTTTCATGTATTGACTTGGCTGTTAATCCATGTCTACTGCATTTCTGACAGAGAGTTATTGCTGCAATTACACTAAACCTGATCGATAAGTTTAGTGTGTGGCTTCATCCGTTAAATAACAAGACACATATAAATTGTTCACTAATTGTAGCTCTTTCAACTTCCAGTCAGAAAAACACTTAAACATCAACAAGTAAACTTCTAGTCTGCTAACAAATTTACATCCGATCATATTGCTAACAAACAGCGGTTTCGTTTCCAACTTAAAATAAACAAATCAAATGAGAATAAAGAAAAACCAATTACAAAAGGAAAATAAGAGAAAAAAAAAAAGTAAAAGATACCGACCAAAACCAGGATTATCTCTCAAACCGAATTTCATTCCACTCCGTCTGTGCCACCTACCACTAACAGAATCATCCCCATCTTGATAAATCTCAAATCCAGTATCAGTTAAAGCATTTTCTTCTTCTTTCTTTGGCTCCAGAGCTGGAATAGCCGCTGGAATTTCATTTCCAGTCCCATTTACACTCCCATTCCTATTGCCATTCCCATTCCCATTGCCATTTCCATCTAAGCCAAATTTCCTTTCTTCACCTTTAACTCCCAAAACAGGCTCATCACCAATTCTTCTCCTCTTGTTATCATCTCTCAGTCCCAAACTCCTGTCATTCCCATTCCTTAACCCGTTACCTGTCCTAGAAGCTGAACCCGAATCCGCTTCAATTTCTGAACCTCTAGCAGTTCTAGTCCGACCCAGAACTGGGTCGATCTCGATTTTTGGGGACGACCCACCGTTCTTGTGATGGTGAATACCCTGCTCCAAATCAAAACCAGTACTAGTATCAAACTTTTCACTGTTACTTGTAGTGGTTTCACTAGAAAAAGTGGATATAAAACCAGTTCTCTTGGCCCAAGATCTCAACTCTCTTGGATTATGGTCAGTTCTTGCCACAAATGGCTCGATCTTCGCCAACATAGAGCCTAAATTCGTATTAGTCTTAGCTCTTTCTCTTTGCGTCCCTGACTTGTCCACGGGATTTGAGCTTGACCCAGTTTCCATTGTGGCTAGTTCTGAAACGGATAATGAACAATGAAGAAGATAGTCCACAAAATGGAGTAAAAACCCAAAAATTAAATGAAAAAAAGAACTCAAAAACTACAGAGTAGAAGCAAAGAAAACGAAAAGAAAGAATTGGTGAGAGAGACGCATCGATCAGCAAGAAAATAATAAGTCAAGGAAAATGATTATGGCTTTTAATCTGAATATTACTAATGTTTGTTTGTTTTTGTTAATGTAAGTTCACAAATGCCTGAGTGCGGAGTGAGAGTTTAGTGTAAACTGAAACGAAGATTTTTTTCTTTTTCTATCCCACCAAAAAAAAAAAACCGCTCGCTAGTTGCTGTCAGTTGTTTTCAGGCCGTTGAGAAATGACCATAACACCCCCAATACTGGCCATTGAGAAAAGTAACGGCTCAGCTGAGTGGGACAATTTGTGGAAAATCTGTCACTCTACGAACGGAGAAGGAGAAGACGAAGAAGAAAAAGAAACAAAGGAATCATCTTGTTATTATGTTATCGGTTAAAAAAAATTTAATTTTTCAATTTTTTTTCACTATAATTAAAAAGTTTCCCTTTTTGTTCGGAGCTGCCATTAATCTTACGGATTCCTTGCATTCGAAGTCTCTTTCTTTCTAACCCTGGCCGAATATTCCAATATAAAGTAAATATTAAAGGTGAAGTCTTTTTTTGATCCACTTGGTGTATGATAGAAAATGGAAAAAAAAAAATGAATTATAGGTTTTGTAGTGTAGCGACTGTAACAAGTTATCAGTGGTTAGTGGTGAGAAAAAAATTAGAAAGGTTGATCAGTCCTCAAAGCAATTACCTGTGACCTGTTAGATATTGGCTCCAGATAGAAGATGACGTATTTGGAAAATGAATCCCAATTTCCTGTGGGGCTAATCATTCATAAGGCCACTAATTAATTATGTTTCGTGAATATGAAGGATCAATCATTCAAATCTGCTAACTCAAATTTAAGGAATTACTTTCCTAATTAGCTGCCTTTTCTACTAACTTGTCAAAACCAGGAAGATAAACACTTTGGACATAAATCTCTTAAAAGAAAAAAAAACTACTGAGTCTTAACTTGAAAGTGGCCATTCTGTTGACATAAATTGAGAATTCTGTCATGAAATAAATGAATGTCTTATCTATCAGGTCTAAAAGTCTATATTTTACTATTTCAAACTTTGTCTTATTAATATATACAGAATTTTATCAGGGTTTTACTTATGTAAGTATATATATTTGTGGCTTCTCATGAATAATAAAGACATTCTCTATTTTTTTTCTTTCTTTCATCTAATTTTATATTATTTTATAATATATTATCAGTACGATTCTTTTTACCATTATTATATTATTTTGTTATGTTTTGATTTTTTATTTTAATAGCAAATTGCTTGAAAAAATATTATTTGTTCAAAAATCGCTTTAAAAAGAGGATAACATATGGTTTGCGATAGTCAAAATGTGTTTAAATTTGTTTACCTCCAAAAGATAATTTTTTATACCTCTTGAGAATTTTTTTGATATAATTAATTATGATGAAATATTATGTGATAGTTGAATTTATTAATTGTATGGTATTGAGTTAGATTTATTTAAATAATAAAAAGCAACTTTAACAGAAAAAAAACACAAATATTGATTATTATTTTTGAAATATTTTATATTAATCTTCTTTGTATGTGAGTGAAATATTTTTCATTTCTAATTTATATTCTTAAATTAGAAATTAGAATGGTAATTTGATAGTGTGATCTTTTATATTGGATTGTTTGATTGGGTATAATTATTTGGTTGACAAAATATTTTTAAAATGCCCATTTAAATTTATACTTAAGTTTAATTATATTTGGGTATGATAGCCTAAGGGCTATAATAGAGAAGGTAATTGGTGTTTGACTTAAATCTAAATCTACAGTCCTTGATATTCTAAGCACAAATTATTGATTATGAAAATTAAATGCCACGTGTCTTTGAACACACATTGGAGGATAGAAAATCAAGAATCTAATTAAAATACTTGCAATACAATATTTCTCCTATTGGATATTTAATGGTTAAATTTTCACTTGCTCTTTGGAATGGTTTGAAAGGAAGATGCTATTATCAAAACCTCATCATAGATAAATAAATAAATAAATTTATCATTTTAAAATAGTAAAATGGTAAGTTATTAAAATTTTATAATATTAGAATTATAATTTTATTATTGTTACACATTGGCATATATATTATTCATATGAATTATTTTACTATTGTTATCTATTGAGCATATTATATATGTGGTTCAAACATTGAGAATTGATTCATTTATTTTAATATATTTAAGATATTATTGTTATTATGTTTGGAGCTTATATTAGTTCTTGATATAAAATTATTAATGCTATTTATACATCGGATATGCTCATGAAGTAGCAATATTGATAGAAAAAGTTTTATGATAAACTTTATGTTTATTTTATGTCTTTTAACTATTGAACAAAGTATTAAGCTCTTAAATAATATCATGAAATTTGTCTAATTATATTTTTTTTTTCATTCGCTGAAGTGAATGGAATGACACAATATACTTGACATGAGAGCAATGAAATTTATCCAATTAGATTTGATGCATTTTCTGAAATAAATCCAATAATATATGATATTGAGTATGGATATGAATAATGGAAAATATATACTTATCATTGAGAATATTAATGAGATCATAGTTAAAATAATAATATTAGTAATTATGGTAGCCAAATAGCTAATTAAGAATAAATTTTACTACAAAAAAATAGTACAAATAATGTAACATATATCGATATTAGTTATGTCGTTTTACACCAAAATGTTGAAAGGCAAATTGGCTCTGATAGTAAAATAAAATTTAAATGCTCTAAAAGATAAAGTATTGCTATCTAGAGGAATGAATTTTATGTGTAATGCATTATTATAAAGATATTCATTAAAATGGATATCATATAGAAATAATAATTGAAATAAATATGATTATAAATCAGAAGTTTACAAATTAAAGTACTTTATTGCTTGACATGATCGATTGGACCATCTCGATCAATACCAATGTGAAAAGGAAAATTTAATTTTTATATGGATATTTATTGAAAAATTAAAAAAAATTTCAATTATAATGAAATTTTCATGTTTAGTCTATCCTCTCAAAGCAAATTAATTATTAAGTAATCACAAGTAAAGTTTAAAGAATTGCTTGCATTTTTAAGAATATAAAAAGTAAAATTATTGATCAATTTATCTATCATGTGAATTATTTAGATATTGTATAGATCCGTCCAAAAGATAGTTATATGAGATTATTAGTTTGCAACCAGAAGTTTGCAAATATTATTATCACGGAGCAACCTAAAGTTTGCATGATTATTTAGGCAAATAATATGATTAAAAATATGATTTTCAAATTATGTCATTAAAATAACTTATCTTGAGAATGATAGTGAATTTGTACATCGACCTTCAATGATTATGGTATGTGTTAATTAAAATAATTTATAAAAACGTCTTGTTGCTTTTATTATTGCTCAAGACAATTATTATGAGAATAAATTTCCCTATTTTTAGAATGACATGCTATTGAATTTAATTTTACTTATTCACATAAAGCCAAATCAGTTATTATAAGTTTTTTCCTTTGTATTGAATTAAGAATCAAATATTACTCATTGAGAAATTTTAAATATGCATTATATGTTCTAATTGGTTTACCACAACGCATTAAGATGAGTTCTCAAAAGAGGTTGAAAAATATGTCGCATATGAATTTACATCTATCTATTTAAAACTTTCAAAAATAAAAAAGTTATTTACGATGAAATTTATTAATTGTTATGGATCCCCGACATAAGGGAGATGAATAGGCAGATAGAAGAATAAATTAGTTGAAAAAAAAATTATTTTTATTATATCTTGATCATCATACAAGATGGTGTGAATTTAAAAGTTTAAAAAATAATTTATTTGTAAAATATTATAAATAATTGTCAGATATATTTATTGATAAAAAAAGAGATAATTAAATCTCACATACTAGATGTAAATAGCTCTTACTATAATTAAAGTCCATGAAGGATAAATTGCCTATATTAATGAATCTACAACATGTCTGAAGTATGGTAGATTATTTCAAAAAATGAAAGAAAATAAACAAATATTTAAGATAGTCTAGTTTTAGAAAAATAAAATCTAGAAGAGATAATTATCATGACGAATAAGTTTTCTTAAAAAACTCAAATATTTGAAATGAATGAAAATTATGGTACCTCTATAAATTATATCATGTCAAAATAAGATATAACCAATATAAAAGAAATATTGACAATATTTATATAATATAGCGCTTGAAATTGTGAAATATGATGAAGATCTTGAATTTCGTCTATTATAAGATATAGACATAAAATTGATTGGCCAAAATAGAACGACGCATATGACATTTAAATTTATTTGAAAAATAAAATTTGAATTTTATGAGTATCAAGAGATGTAAAGCTAATAAAATACAGATATGTATTTGCGTGAAATTAAAATCCATCATGAGATATAAAGCAAATTTGTTGCACAATTTTTTTTTTTTTTTTGCATTAATTATGAAGATATATATCCTTATCTGGTAGATACAATTATAATTTGATATTTGATTAGTCTGTCAATTTATAAAAATCATAAATGCATCTAACAAATTGATGACTGTCTATTTATTTATTAACTTGATGTAGATATCTATATGAAAATCTTTGAATTATTTTAATTCTTTGAAGCATAAATTTAAATTCTCGATAAATTTATTCAATCAAATTATATAGAGTTCTATATAGATTAATTGACAATGATATCTATAAAGTATTAAAAATGCTTGAAGCAATCAAATAGAGACTCCAAGAAATATATTCAAGATTTATATGCAGACTAAAGAAATCTCAATACATATGATATAATTGTCTCAATGATGTTTATGCCTAAGAAAATATTATATTATTTTATAATTATGTTCTTTTATAATATTTTGTTAATAAAAACATATTTTTGATATTTATTTTATATACTATCATGAATAAAGTGACCTCTTGATAAGTGAATATTTAAGGATATTTTAATAATATTATTATATAGATATATTTGAATATGAATGTCGTTATTTGATTTATGAACATTATTGAAACTCTTGAAAAACTTTCAAAGATTATAAATTTCTTGATAAAAGAGTTTGAGACGAAAGATATTGAAAATATAAAGTTTTTGTTTCGGCCTGAAGATCGAGATCTATATATATGATTAGGTTATTCAAATAATTTTATGTGGATAATAGTGGGGTCACCTATGAGAAGATGATTATTTTTCACTTTGAGAAAAATTATAAAGAACTTTTGATCTCGAAATACCGTATCTGAGTACAATCAAAACTCTTATGTATCTTACTACTCATATTTGACTTAATTTTTATAAATTTTATTAATAAGATATAATTCTTTTTTAATATGAAGAAATTAAATGAAATTAAACATATATTATGACATCTTCATGGCATGATATATATGAATTATATTATAATTAATATGTCAAAATCAATTTTGATCAGCTATGAAAATGCAATGTACTTATCTAATCAACATTATGTTAAATTATAATAAAGTCATTCATTTACATATAGAGATACAATTATTTCATCGCATTTAAAGGATGAAGAATTGCTATCTACAATATTACATGAAGAATGAAGAATGTGTTTGTTTATAGTACATGTTGTCCACTTCTAAAGAGAAAAAAATATCTACAATATTACATGTAGATAATATTTTGTATATTCATCTCCCTTAAAGGAATGATATATTTAAGAAAACAAGATCATATTTTATAAAAAAAAATTTTCGCTCATGATCTACAAAAGATTAATAATCTTGAAGTTGAACCACTCAAGTGACAATATTGTTGATATGCTTATCAACATACTTTCTATTTCAACTACAAGCTTTGAAACATTGATGCACAAAATTAGACTGCATGAACTCAAATATATCAAAATTTATCTTTATGAGGGGAAATATATACACACTGTATTCTTTTTTTTCCTCTAATCAAGGTTTTTTTTCCTATTGAATTTTCCTAGTAAAAGTTTTTATTGAGGTAGTGTTTTAACTCGTATTTGAGAAAAAAATAATATACTCTTTTTCTTTTACTTATATTTTTTTTTTCACGGGTTTCTTCTAAACAAGATTTTAGCGATACATATTTTTTGAAGAATGGATATCCAAGAAAAGTGTTATAAAATAAGTGGATATCCTATATAGCCAAAAACCTTTATTCTTAATTATTTCAGACTCTATCTTTCTGATTTGTAACTCTATTAGATTTCACTTATATAACTATATAACTATAACTATAACTATATATATACATATATATGTATGGATTCTCGTGAATAACGAAGACACTCATATATTCAATAAAAATTGTATCATTTTGGTAAATATTTCACAAATCAAATTATTTTGGTCTTAAACCCCAAGATTAACCTATTTTCTATAATTGAATTAAAAATCAAAATTAAAAAAAAAAAAAAAAAAAATCAAACTAAATCAGTTCAATTCGATTTTAATCCATGTGTGCTCACTACTACTACTACACTTAAGTAGCCAAACCAACGCGTTGCATGGAATCAATAAAAGGAGATCAATTTAAATCCTGAATTTTCAAATTGAGATATATATGTATTCAGCCTCATTTCTGGTTTGAACAAAGAGAAAAAAGAAATCACAATATATAATTAAAAGTACTACGAATCAAATTCCAGCTACAATATACTAATTTTTTCAATCCTATCCAGAACGACTTAGCCTTCCAAAATAATTCTTGTTCTAGTTCAATTTGGTTATACAGGCTCAAGATCCAGAATGGTTATGCTTCATTGCTTTAACTTTTACTTTGACTTCACAATCTTCATAAAACATCCACAGCATGCCAATGAAACATCAGTATAATTTTTGTCCAAAATTGTAGAGTCCGCTAAAACATTTTCTTAAGAATATATGATGGGGTGCTTTCTATACAAATCTGATAAAGATGTAAAATACCCAAACATGCTCTCAAACAACTAAGTGAGGGTGAGGAAGAGCCTTTGGTGGGAGTGGGAGACATGGTAACAGTGGACAATCTCCAAACACAAACATGAAATACCCATGGAAATTTTAAAAAACCCCTATGCTTATATTGGGAATTGATTTAACTATCATAAATTCCAGCGGACTTTATATAAAACAATGTTGTCAATAAATCATACATAAAATGCATCATAATCTAATATTATGCATCAACCCAATATTTTAAACAAGAAGATAGCAATTACAAGCTAATATTTCCATTGCAACACAGATATCAGTAATTGCAAAGAGGTATACCAATAACACATTTGGAATTTCTTGTTTTGGTATGAAAGATAATATTCAATTCACTCGCATAAATTCACTTTTAAAGAAGTCAACTTAATTAAACAAAATTCTATCATTTATCATTTACAAATTAATCAAATTAAACAAGAGGTAAAACCCATTTTTCTAATCTGAAACCTTGCAACTTGAAATTGGTAAAATTTCCCTAACCATCTGAAGCTCGTAGTTCATTTGAACTTCAAGAGAGAGAGAGAGAGAGAGAGAGGGCAGTACCTCTAATGATAAGGCACCCAAAAATTATTAAGTCATAGACGGTTTTTAGTTGGCAGGGGATGAGTATGAAAGATTTTGAATTCATTTCCAACTTAATGATACTTGTGTAACACTTCCTACAGGATTCATGAGTTGCTATTCCAGTGAACCTAAAGATAAACTTAAACACAAGCGCAAATGCAAACTTTTCTGTCACTAAACTAAAGTCTTTTTCTTTTTCCTCACAATGAAGCATTTTTTTGTTCTTCTTATATCATCATGTTTGATGGACTATGATTCTTCCCGATCTAATATTCCACCATAGTTCCTTTTAAAGGAAGAAAAAAAAAACCTTTTAACTTCAAATTCTCTCCTTATGTACCCCTACAAGAAGATTTTTTTTTTAATAAATACACAATCTTGGTCAATTCGTTTTCCTGAGAGTAGGAAAGTGCAAGTGGGTTCACTAAAATCAAGCTCTAACCAGCAAAAATCTTTGAGTTCACATCTAAAAACCATGTTAAATGATAAATTCCCACCAAAGTTTATCGAGCATTGAGAAATATCAACACAGGAAGATGAAGATGAACTCAAATTTTGATGCCGATGAAACACAAACACAGGGAGACAAAGAATGAGAGTAGTAAATTCAATGCATTTCCCTTTCAAAAAATCAACGGGCAATTTACAGGATAATAATTTCACTTCAAAAGCTAGTAAAGTCACTACAAGTTCCTAAAAACAGAAATACAGAAGGAAAGCAATACCCTAGGAACGACAAAAACCAGATAGACACACAAAAACGAAAATCTATATTGATAGTAACCATTCTCATATAACTATCAAACACAGCACAAAATCACACCACGGATTAACAGGGGCAAAATACCCAATTTTTTTCCACCAAGAAAAGAAAAAGAAAATATAAACAAGAGAAGAGTATCAGTTAAAATCACCGACAGTCATTAAGTGCATTTAGCTGGTACAGAAGAGAATAGACGAGCGACGTGTTCTTGCTGCTCGCGAAACCTTCGCTTAAGGTACGATTCAAGGATCTCCATAACGGAGACGAATCGCTTCATTTCCTCAAGCCGGCGACTGAGTTCAGCTTCTCGAGCCCTAGCTCGCTCCAGCCGAGCCTCAGTTTCGGCGAGCCGGCCGCGAAGATCTTCTACTATAGATGTATTGTCGTTTCCGGATCGGCGGTTTCGTGAAGGGATTAGGTCGTCTGGTGATAAGGAACGCTGGTGACCGTAACACATCGCTGGAAATGGTGATGAGATTCAGTGGGTGATGCAGAGTCGATGGCGCGCGAGAAAGATGATATGGGAACTTCCCCTATCTGTATCAGAGGATCAAGGATCAGCAGCAGTAACAGTTTTTGCTTAGAGGTGGTTAATCTAAGAGCAATAGATGAGATGAGTAGATGACAGACCTCTGTTGTTGCCGTGTGTGTTTTTCTTTTGTTTCATTGTCGTTTTTTTCACGGCCTAATTAAAATCGACGTGTCGTTTTGGAAAATAAAAACTACTATTCCGGAAGTTAACTGTATCCACCCGAACCGAATTTTTAGTCAGGGTACCAAATCGAACATTGAAGATATGAGTCACGGCTATTATAAGGAAGTTCTATTCTTATTTGTTGGTATGGAAATACATGTATTAAAGAAAAAAAAATTACATTTTCAGAAAAAATTTATTAGTAATTTAGTGAATCTCTTTTTCCTGTGTATTTGAATTTAAAAAGAAAAATTAATTTTAATTTAAAGACGATATATTAGATTAAGAAATTCAAATAAGTTAATTTTAAACTAAGGAGGATATATTAGATTTAGATAGTGTTAGATTTTAAAAAATATTTTGAGTTTGATGAAATTGAAAGGTTTTTTAAAATTTTTATAGATTCTACTAGAATTTTATATGAAATTTTATGGAATTAGTGAAATTTTTTTTATGGATTTCAATTGACTTTAATGAAATTACAGTTATTTTTATATATCTGATTAAAATTAATTTTAGAATGTAATTAAATAAATTAAAAGATTTTTGTGATCAATTAAATAACTTAAAAATAATAAGAGACAAAAAATTGTGTCATGTTCTCCAAAAAAAAATTTCTTCTTCTTAAAACCTTATCAACGTGGACAATGAAAGGCTTGCAATAACCACCCGTGTCTCCATAATAATTACAAGGTGAGTAAACGGTCGGTTCTATTCAAACCGAATTGAACTGGATCAAATCAGTCAGTTTGGTCAATTTTGATCGATTTTGCCATTTCGATTCAAGCCTAAACCTAATTGATAACTAGAACCGAATCGATATGAGTCAATTCGATTTTTAATTTGATTCGATCGATAAGTGTGCACACCTCTGGCGACTATCTAGCCAGAAAATCATAGGTTTAAATATATTTTTCTTAAATTTAAAACAAAAATTTTTAAAAATATACCTAGCACCTTAAAATATAATGAAATTTTTAGATTGAATGATAAATTTGTGAATGACTCTTTCATTTATATCTAGTACTCTAAAATCTAATGAAATTAATAATTTTAGAAAATCCATCAAAATGATCAATTTTTTAAATACCATTAAATTTTTATAGATCTTTAAATTGTCATAATTGAATATAATCGAATTTTTATAGATTTTATAAGACTAATTGAATATTTCACAATTTTAATAAATTTTAAAAAATCTAAATTAAATACCATTAGAATTTTAAAATCTAACAGAGTCATGCTCCAATCCATCCCTTTAAATTAAACTTTCATTAAAAAACTTAAGCACAAACTTGAGTGGTTAACATGTGAGATTTCAAATATATATATATTACATATATTCCATAATACGTATCACATTTAAAATTTTACGTAAAATTATTAAATTTGTCTAAGTTATAGTAAATTATTGAATAAATTGACTATATTATATTTTATTTAATATTAATTCTCTAAAAATATCATTAAATTTAAGCAATAATTATTTATCATAGATAAAGGGTAAATATGAAAAAAATATTTATTACTTCTTGAAATTACAATGTAATAAATATTTTAAAATAAATCATTTTGTCAAATGTGATAACTATTATGGAACGAATAAGGTAATAACAATTTAATAATTTATGTAAACTATTCAGCATTTTCATTTTGTTAAAATATATGGTAATACTAGTAAAAAAACTATACATTGCAATAAATATAAAATTTTCATTAATAGTAATAAATGATAACTATAATTGATTATAGTGACATTCAATGTCAATATTATAATAATTTTAATTTAAAAGATAAGTTATCATACATATTATTATGATATTCAACATAAAAATTATGATAATTTTCAATTAAAAATAGGTTATAATATTATAATAATTTACTTTTTTAATGTATATTAATATGACATTCATTTATGAAATACCACATATAAAATTCTTGAAAAAAAATACTTGCTTTATATATATACTAGCGTTATACCCATGCCATGCATCGTTTTAACATATAGTTTTTTTTATTAATTTTAAAAATTTTCAATTATTAATGATATTTTATTATTATAATATATTTATTTTATTTAAATTTGTTGTTCTATTTATTTCTTGTTAAAGTATATTTAAAACTAATGTTAGATGCAATTTTAGTATAAAACTCTAATTGTGATTAATTTCTTCGAACTAAATATTTTTTAACATTTTCATTTAAATTAAATTGTAAACTATTAATTAGTAATATTATGTTACGTAATATTTATTTGAATCGAAAATTATTATGATTTGCCTTAAAATTAATTGAAATTATTTTAGAGTTGAATCGATTTTAGAGAATTTGATCAATTGAAATAACGTAGGATGTTAAATAAATTCAAGGAATTTGATGGTAATTATTATAAGGTAAATATGAAATAAAATTTGGTGGAATTGATTAAATATGTGTGGTAAATAAAATAGTGGAATTTCGGGTGTATTTTGATTTGAATTAAAAAATTGAAATTGGACAATAAATAAAAATAAATTATGTTATTAAGAAATTATTATTTGTTGGTGTTAATTTATAGTTAGAAATATAAATATATTTTAAAGATGTTAGAATTAATGAATTAAGTTATTAAATAAAGGAATATAGTTTTGTGGTAATTAAGAATCAAATGAGGTAAAATAAATTAAGTAAATGAATTATTTAATGATAAATAGTAATTATTCTGAAATTAAGATTATATATTACGTGAATTATATGGCAAGTTAATAGAAATATTAATTTGAGGTTAAGATAAAGTATTATAATTGAATGTTTATTATAAATTATTGTTTTGATAGTTGTTTAGTATATGAAATTATTATTTTAGAAAGCTGAGTTCAATTAAAAATAAGTGGACAGTTATAATTTTATAAAAAAAATATTGCTTTAATTATTATAAGAGTTGAAATTTAAACAGAAAGATAAAAACAAGCAAATAGATCTATTAAATTAATTTTTTAAATTTTTAATTAAGAAAAATCATTTGTCTGATATTATTGTCCCTTATTATATATGTATTTCCATATCAACAGAGTTTTTTTACTGCTTCTTGAAATCAAAATCCAAAGCAGAATTGAAATATTCTACTGTCACTGTAAGTAATAACAAATTGTGCACAACATTATTTGTATATACGCGATTCATATACTCTATATTATTTAAATATAATCAATATTCATTCCATATACTCAGTGTTATTGCATTATTGTTATTGATCATCTTATAAATATAATGTTTTAGTCTTGTAATATTATATAATTTCAGCATTTGATTATATTTATATTTATATATATATATATAGCATATATTGTATTGATTAAATTGTTGGATATTTGTGATGTAATGATATTATACTTTGTATTTAGGTGAAAATTGAGACAATATATGTCACTATGGGTCAGTGAGCTAGATATGGAGATTGACTTCCCAATATATATATGTGAATGAAAATTGATCGGGGGCCAATTGGTGGATTTATGACGTCACTAATCAATTTTCTACATATTGTGAATACTGAATGTGATATAGTTGAAAGTGCTGATTTTGTGACACGTGTTTGTGAGAGCGTGTATATTTTATATATTGTGAAAGTATGCTACTTGAATATATATGTTTGTATTATTTATTATTATTTACTGAGTTTAGTAAAACTCACTTCTTTTCCATAAACTTTTTCAGGAAATTGAAGTGTTACTGATCCTTAAAGATTTTGCTTCTTTCTTCGTAGAAATTCAATATTTAAATTCAGTTAAAAAAAAAATGTTAGTATGAACTATATGTTATGTTTAAAACATTCCGCATATAACTTCATTCGGTTCCGCAGTTAGGATCATAAATTCATACTTGGCTATGTTAAAATAATAGTGTGCTGATAAATAATCTATGATGTATTTTTCTGAAAATTTGAAAAATATATGACATGAATAGTTTAATCATAGATGAGTTATGCATAAAAATATATTTTTATTAAATGAGTACAAACCCGAATTATGATTTATATATGATATTGAAGCTAAGTCAGGATTAGAGGATTGATAATTGACTGATATTTAAGTAATGTTATAATATGAGCTTACTATTTATAGAGTCAAATGATAACATAGGTTTTCACATTTTAGACTTATTATGGATCTCGGAGCATTAAACTTACCTAGGTTCTTAGTGTCGGTTCGGCATCAGTTTTGGATCGTGACATAATGTCTTAACATTTTTACTTTGCATTTATTTATAAATTAATTTCAATCAATAAGAAATTAAAATAACACAATTAATATACTATAATTATAAAATTTTACAACATTTTGAGATCTCATGTGGTATAATTTAACTTTTTTTACTCTTATATGACACTATAATTTTCAAATTTTATATGGTACTATGTAGAAATTTCATTTAGCATTTTCTAGGATAAAGATGTCTGTTCTTTTATATATATATATATATATATTGATTCACACTGCATTGTGTTTCCTTTTTCTATTCCGTTAATTCAAAATTCTAATTAAGGTATCAACTACCAAATATCACAAACACAATAAGCGCATCAACAAGCCTGAAGCGTATGGCCATTGGGCCAAATTCACGAAAGCTTGAAGCCGTTCCGAAATACATATTCCAGTTAAACGACGAACGTTTTATATGAACCAGCGACAAGGAGTCTACACTATCTCACTCGAGACCTCAGGAACATTCACGATACGCCGTCACAAGCAACAACAGTCATATACGTAACGGAGTATTAATAAACCGTCGCCTCCAACAGCAGCCTCAGTACCAAACCGGAATGAACACAGCCATGACGTGGCAAGCTCCGTCTGACGCCGATCCCTTCACCTCCATCTTTTCCCAGACTCACTCCCGTATTCCAGAAGACACTGTCTTCTACGCTATCTTCCCGGATTCCTCTCTTTCCGATTCATTCTCTTCCTCTTCTGCTCCTTCACTTTCCCTCCAGTCTCTTCACCTTGAAATCCTTAACTTTCTCTCTCCTCATACTTCTTCTTACATATGGCAACACGAACCATTCTCTCTTTCTATTTCCTCTTTCTCTTCTCCTTCTTGTCTCTGCACTTCTACATCTCCTTTACCTCATCTCCACGGCAAGCTTCGCTTCGGCGACAACATAGAGGATGAATGGTTCGCCGTCTTTCTCCTCTTCCTTATCTCCCGTCAATTCCCTTACCTCTCCATACGTGTATGGGACAACGACGGCGAGTTCCTTCTCATTGAAGCTGCTTTTCATCTCCCTCGTTGGATTGACCCGGAAACAAGTAGTAATCGTGTCTTTATTCGCCGCGGAGATCTGCATATTGTTCCGAGAAGCCGGTTAGCTAACCCGAGTTTAATTGACTCGTTGAAATATTTGGTGCATTATGAAAACGAATCGATAGCAGTTGAGCCTGTCCAAAAAGCCGTGAAAAATCGGATTTCGGATTATCCGGAAAGAGCCAGACGGAATATTCATCAGGTTAGGGTTAGGGTTCCAACATCAGTGGCACAAGTCCTCAAGCACGAGCCTTGTTTGATCTCATTAGCAGTGGAGGGCTTTTACGATAGAGATATCGATACAATGAAGTATGCAGCGAAAATGGAAAAGTTTCTTAGTAGAGGGAGAGAGGAGGAGCTGGTATGTATTACGGTTAAGATGTCCAGAGCTATGTATGCCCAGTTAATGCAGCAGAAATTTCAGGCGCCTAAGTGCTATCCTATGCCAATTCGAGGAGATGATATGGGCGCCTACTTGGAGGCAGAATTGGGAATGAAAATTGCTTGTGGGTTCGAAATGATGTATCAACTGAGGAGGAAGGAGGGAAAGGAAGGGAAAGGGAGTACCTGGAACAAGTACAAGGAAACCTTGGAGACGAGTGGCTATTTTGAAGGATTGTTGCCGGGCTCAAAGGAGTATAAGAGGTTGATGGCGAAGGCTGAGGATTATTACAGGAACAGTAGTTTATTTTCAAGAACCAGGTATGTTGTTGTTCTTACAAGTTTTTTCTTCACCCACTTCCTTTTCCAACACACTAAATTTATGTGCTTTTTTTTTTTTTCGTGCTGCCTTTTTAATTCTTGATGATGGATAAAACAACTTGCTCTTTGTAGTTAGTTTAATGGAGTAATGATTTGGCAATACTGTTTAAGGAGCGAAATTGATTGGAACTTCTTGATAGACATTGGGGAAATTGAAAGATTGAATTCTATTGGCGAGCCGTATTTGCTTGCTGTGTGAAGGCAAACGGGAATTGGGAATTTGCTGGAGTTCCCAGAAATGGATTAATTCCACAATCAAATTACATATCGATAATTGATTTCTGACTTTTTCAAATATGGAATTGAGATGCTGTTCCCCCTTCCCGGCTTCCCCGCGTTAGTGGAGTGGGATCTGAAAGTTGAAACCATGACATGCTATTTCGGGGGGCTTACCCTATGCTCAGTCCACCTTGCAAAAATGATATGAAACATTTTCCTTGAGGATATTTAACATAACATGGGTATATTTGGTGTTATTACATTGGTCTGTTTTCAACGTATGTGTCTTTCTTAGTTTCTCATTGTTTGGTAGTGGAAATAATCATGCTACTATTGCAGTGAAATTATGAATGCACCGGTGAGACGGATTGATGAGATTCTTGCTATACCATACTCAACTGATGATTTCCGGAACCATGAGCTTCCTCCTTCTGATGATGATTCTTGGCTTTACAATGGAGAGGATGAGTTAAACACTGCTCTTGAAGAGAGACAAAAAGAGATGGATCTTTATAATGCTAAACATAAGAAGAAACAGAAGTTGCAAGATGCACATGACGCTGGTCCTTCATCTGATGCCAACGTTGATGATTTTGATCTTGGTGATATTGCAAAAACTATGCAGGCTTTTGTGGACAAGGTGTCAAGCTACAAGGGAGCAGAGGTTCCAGAAAACAGGTTTGTGAATAATCAATTTAGGTCAAGGTTACCCTAACTGTAAAATTAATTCTAATTTAATTGTTAATCTGGCTATTAAAGCATGGTTGTTTCATGAAATCTTACACTTGCAAGTTTGTTTGTGCTTGGCTGGACCACTATTGAGTTCAGCTCCTCAATAGCTTAAACTTTTGACTCTTTTCTCTTATTTGGGATGTGCAAATGGGGTTCTTATTATTATGTGAATTGTTGCTGGACTTTGTAAAGCACTATTCTTAGGTACTTGCTACAAACTTGATGACTTAAACTAAGTGGTAGTAGAGTCACTTTGACTAAAACGTCTACATTTTGAATCCTAGGCTCTGTGATATTATTAAATATACAGCACAAGATAGATGTGGGTCAATGTTTATCTGCACTTCGACCCCAGTGGATTTCTGCATGTGGGGCAAAAGAGATGTAAAACCTATTATTGAGTCATCTCATTGGTGCTTGAGCTTGTATGATTAAGTGATTATGTAATAGTAACTTTACTGTAGACTCTAAGTTACTTCAGTCTTAGCATATTCGATGTTTTGTGTTCGTATTTTTCTCTTGAAAAATTCAACTGATACTAGATCAGCTTACTGATCGTATAGCCTAGAATATTTTGATTCTGAAATTTTGTCATTGCATATTTAAGATGCTGCTTATGAAAGAAAGATGAAGTTTACTGTGCATATAGCCTAGAATATTTTGATTCTGAATTTTGTCAATGCATATTTAAGATGCCGCTTATGAAAGAAAGATGAAGTTTACTGCACATGTACTTTGGACGAATGCATGAGCTAAAATTGACATTTCTATAGTTTGTTACTAAAGATCTGTTATTATCTTTATATGCTTATTGGCTCATTACATTCATGATCATTGGTTGGAGCTGGCACTTATTAACTCAGCAGTTTTGTATTATCAGTAAACTCTTCTGAGTTAAGATCCTTCTCTGGTAAATTTGATTAAGGGTATTCTAGCAGCAGGAGATATTTGCATTCTACGAATGTTTGTTTTTTCATTTTCTCATCTTTATATCTTTTTAATTGGGTCTCGCATCGTGGGTTACAATCAGTGGAATGTGTTTTTTTCCTATTCATATTAGTCGGACAAGTAACTGATCTTTATTTACTTTGTTACTGTTAAAGGAATCTTAAAGAAGTGGACCTTGATGTGGACCGCTTCTTAAAGGAAATGGAATCAGTGACCAAACATCGTAGTCCTCAAGATAAAGCTAGTGATGTTGATACTGAAGAAGCATCGTCATCAGACATGGAATTTGGTAAGAGATTTTTTTTTTTCTGTTCTTTAGTTTATTAAGTACAGTGCTGCTTAGAATTTGAGAATAATTTTTATCCTTGTTTACTTTTTCTGGTAGACTCTATTGCACCTGGAAAATTTAATTACAGTTTGTACTCTATATAGCCCTTGTCATGGATTTGTTCTGAAGGCATTATTTTTTTTTATTGATATCTATATTTCTTCTCCTATGTAGATATTCTGATAAAATTAAAATATTCTTTCTACATTGATGACATTTATTGCTCTCTCACACCCCACTGTCTCATGCAAATGCACACGTTGCTACTGTTGACAAATTTGAGATTGAAACTTTGTTTGGGTATGCTGAAGCCATGATTCTTTTGAGGGTAATTCATGGTTAATGATTTAATAAAGCAAAAGGAAAAACAGGACTCATAATGGCAAAAGATGATGGTCTTCTGTCCTCTTTTGTTTCCCTTCTTAAATATGGTCTTTCTCTGTTGGGCTTTTGGTGGTTTTGGGTGTTCTTTTTTTTTTTTTTGAATTTTTTTTTGTCTTTTTAAACATGGCCATGCTATGAACGTAAAAATTGCATGGCTCTTCCCCATTTTTGTATTTGTTCTTGTAATTTTATTCTCAATGTTTCCAGATGAATCAGAAGATGGGAGTGATAATATGGAACCGTATGTGGAGAACGATGATGGAGAGGATACTTTCATGCATACCTATTCAGATGCTCTGAATGAGGAACTGAAGAATACCACTCTTGAGAAGAGCTTTATTCGTGCAAATGATCGCTCCAATAAAAATGAGGTAATTTTTTCATCTCGTTATATAGTAACCACAAGTATAAAGCATTTCCGTTTCTTGGTGAAGGCAATACGTGCATGTACTTATGTCAACAAGCATCCGCACCATTTACATCTGATTTCCTCTGTGCTATTTAATTTTATCAAACTGTGTAATGCTTGAATCATTTCCATTCAGGGGACATCAAATGCTCCGGAAGCCATGGATGAAGAATTCACACCTGTAGATGTGGATGTTAACCTGGTGAAGAGCTTGCTCGATTCGTTTTCTTCCCAACAAGGACAAGCTGGTCCAGCTTCCAATCTACTTGGGCTCATGGGTCTACAGATCCCACAAGATGCGAACAAAAGCAAATGAAAAATACATCTGGTGTTGTTGAATCTCTGTATTTTTTGTGCAAGAAGGGTTAATGACATTGATATTGGACGCTAGGTGACCCACGCGCACAACTTCAGCATCAACTGAATCTCTTAAATGGCAGAACAGCACCTAATACACCGGCAACCCCCATACCAAGGTTTTGAGGAGTACAATATGTTGTAAATAGCAGCTATATTTGTTTGATATTGTTCTGGTTGAGGTGTTGGTCTTTATCTGTTATTACTGTCTTGGGCGCTCTAGCTTATGGTCTTATGGATTCATTAAACCTTATGTTAGGAAACATGTCGACATAATTGTTTAATTTAGAGAAGGATGATCCTTATTTTTTCTGAAATGTATTGTAAAATTTAACAAGAAGAAACAAAAGCCCAGTTTTCTAAAGATTGAATTTATGGTACCTTGCCTAATAGGGAGGCGTGATGGGACATAGAACTTAATTTTACTAATAAAAGATACTCCATGGCATGAAAAAGACTTGAGCCGGTAGTGTAGTATCTCTTTTCGCTGGAATCTAATCTTTGAACCGCAGGACAGCCAAATTTGTAGAATCTGCATTTTTTAGGTTTGTGTTATCATCTAGCTAACGGTTTATATCATTTCAATTATTTTATACGTGCTTTGCTATTTACTTCAGATCTTTTCCGCGAGCCAAAAAGTTTCTGAGTCCACCTTTTTGTTTTGATGTTTTGTTCCCAGCCAACTTGTAATGTTATTTTTGCTTAATTATATTTGTAGTATCTTAAAGGAAAAAAGAAAAATGTAATTGAGTGTTTCAATTATTAACAAATGAGAGTTTGAAATATTAACAATAATTATAATTAAGCGTATTTATTTGGATTATTTTGCCAAAAAATTAGTATTAATTATTTTACTTAATATATGATAATTAAATATAAATATTCATTCAACTCATTTTGCTTTTTTTTTTT
Organism: Jatropha podagrica; assembly: GCA_947857235.1. Lineage (NCBI taxonomy): Eukaryota > Viridiplantae > Streptophyta > Magnoliopsida > Malpighiales > Euphorbiaceae > Jatropha > Jatropha podagrica. The sequence continues at coordinate 85,001 of CANUEP010119714.1, read as the reverse complement.
TTTTCAATTTTTTATTATCTTATAAAAATTCATTTTAATTTTCTTTCAATTGCAAAATAATATAACAAAAAAGAGAAAAGAAATAAGAAATGAATATAATAATCTAGAAAAATAACGTATTTTGATTTTTGGGTGACAAATTTATGCTAAATGCGCCCAATTGGAAAAAAAAAATCATTAATTTGGATAATTATAAATTTTTCATGTTCAAATATCAGAATTAAAAAAAAAAAAAAAAAAAAAAAAAAACACTTTAGACACCGGACATGAAAATGTTACTTTCGTTTTCAATGCAATCTTAATATATCTTCTTCAAGGGAACAGTCATTAAAAAAAGAAAACATTTTGGTGCTCTCTCTTCTCTCCTTTATTTCATTAAAAAATTTTCTTTCCTTTCATCAAAACACAACAATTAAGTACCTCTATATGCAGAATGGTTGATTCTTATCTCCTAGACATTCCTTCCTTTATTTTTTTTTTTATTTTTTATGTTCCTATCATATAAATTATAAAATATTATTAAATTCTAAAAAATTAAGGATAAAGTGAATTGTAAATTAGTATATTTCTAGACTTAATTGAAAATATTTATAATCATAATTGGATAAAAATAGTAAGAATTATATTTTATCTGTTAGTTAAAATTTATTTAGAGTTTGTTTGTTTATTTAGTGAATAGCAATGTTAATTTATTGGATTTAGTGGTGTAATTGCTTGAATGTGACTTTTTATTTTTTATTAGATTCTTAAATGGTTCAGGAATCTTGTGGTCTTGTATTATAATTATTTTTGAATTGTTAATGAAATTTTAATATATTATATTAAAAATAAAAAATAAAATATCTTCTTCGGAGTGGGAAACTCAAAGTCTGAGTAAACCTCGGAGCGGACGGAAGACTGGTCGTTGGTATCACTTTTTATTATTTTATGTTTAATTTGTATAAATAATTTATTTTTTAGAAAGAAAACAGGATGATAAAATAAGAAAAAAATTTTGAGTTTTCATTTTTTTAATCCAAAACATACGGATTGGTGACTATCTTGTTGAATTTTCAACCAATGCATTCAACCGCAGACTTCTCTCTCCATAAGGAATATATATTTACTTGTACGAAGATTCGCAAATCACTGGAAAGAAGAGGAGACAATGGTGTCCAACTCCAACTCAATTGAATTATTAAAGCAGGAGCTTCCGGTTGAACAAAGTTCTTTGCTTCTGAATGCCGATGTTAAGGCTGGTCTTGTTCTCGTCGACATCGTTAATGGCTTCTGTACCGTCGGTGCTGGCAATTTGGTATTCTTTTCTTTCTTTTTTGCGTTCTTTTTTTTTTAATCACAGTATTTTTTTTGTTTCAAAATTGTTAATTATTTTATGTCCCACAGGCCCCAAAACAACCTGACAAGCAAATTTCTACAATGGTAGAAGAGTCTGTGAAGCTTGCTAGAGCTTTCTGCGACAAGAAATGGCCTGTTTTCGCTTTTCTTGATTCCCATCATCCTGACATACCGGAACACCCTTACCCTCCTCATTGTATTGCTGGAACAGATGAGGCAAGACTTGTTCCAGGTACCACTCTGTTGTTTTTATTTTGTTATTATATAAATTTATTGTAACTTGGTTGGATTATGGTTTTTGTTATCTTATTTTGTATTTTTGTTTTTTATGCTTTTTTCTAGAATTGCAGTGGTTGGAAAATGAAACTAATGCCACACTTAGGAGCAAGGACTGTATTGATGGGTTTTTAGGTTCTATTGAAAAAGATGGGTCAAATCTGTTTGTGGACTGGATCAAAACTAATCAGATCAAAGTTGTAAGTGTCTTGTATTTACTCTCTTCACTAATTACTTCTGCAAAAATATAGAACAGTTTCAGTCTAAAGGTGGACAATAACGTATATAATCTATTGTTAAAGATACTTGTGGTAGGAATCTGCACGGATATATGTGTACTGGATTTTGTTTGTTCAACACTATCTGCTAGGAATCGCGGTTTTCTTGCTCCTCTAGAGGATGTGTTTGTGTATTCTCAAGCTTGTGCAACATTTGACCTTCCAGTTCATGTTGCCAGAAGTATCAAGGATGCTATAGCACATCCGCAGGTATTCTAAATCATTTAACCATTCATTTTCTTGTAATTGCTCAATTTTCCCCCTATTTGGATAAAAAAATTGTCCCTTGTATTTGAATTGGAGTAGGCTGTTTGAAATGGTGGATATATTGTTGCATGAAGCTATAAGTTATGTTGCCAAAGTTCAAATGGATCTGAAAATTCAGAAGGAAGCATTTCTTCCGCTGTTTTTCCTGACTGAAGAAAATGTCAAAATGAGGTTTACACTAATGCAAAACATTTTTTTATATCCTTAGTTTTTCTTTTTTATATCGTTGCACTTGGTGGGTTTACTGTAATCTTAAAATTCTATTAGAAAAAGTAGTACCATCACAAATCATGTGGGTTGGTTCTTAAGTTGGACTTTGGCACTACAAAGCAATTACCTAGTAGTCAAGTGCTTGCCTCATAGTGTATGCACTGAGAGGTTAAGGATTCAAACCTTATACCTCTCCCATTAAATATTTCCAGTGTGCCAAAAGAACAGGAATGTAATTGTTGAGGTTTCTTTTATTTCTTATTATGCGTTTGCTATTCAAGGTTCTGGTGGTCATACTAATATGGTACTTGGATAAAATTAGATATTTTACTGATACTCTCGTGTATGCAACAACAGTATATCTGGTTTCTTCTTTCCGAGCTCCTACTGGTCATATCAGTAAAGATGTTCAGATGAAGGAAATGACTGATTGTCAACTATGTCTTGCACTGTACAACAATAACTAGGAATTTTGTCCAGGAAAAGAGAAGTGAATTTGCAATAGCTACATATTTCGCTACTCATGCCTCAGTTGAATATTTTTTTTTTTTCCGTTTGCCCCTTCCCCCCTGGTCTTTCGAATTCAAGGTCAGAGTCTTACCCCAAGATTTTCTTGAATGTACCACTACCAGCCAAGCTAATCCTGCGTTGTGCTGTTTTGTATTTTACTGTTATTGTTCTCAGACAAAGTGATTAGCTTAGAGGCTAATTTTGCTACTATTGAGAGATGCTTTGTGCAAATTTTTTAGATAATTAGTACTTTGACACAGGCTGAATGTGGAATATGGACTTAAAGGACCAAGCCTGGATAGGAAGCCATTGTGTGAACTGATGGTTTTAGATTGCCTATCAATGCAATCGTGAAAATCCCATTGAAAAATTGCTAACTTGCTTTGCAAGGGTTTAGAAATCAGTGGAACAATACAAAGGACCTTCATTTTTGTTTTTTATTTTCCTTTTTGATTATTACATGAAATTCTGAACACTTTTGTTTCCTTTCAGTAAGATGGCATTTGTAAATTCCGAACTTTAAAGTTATCACTTCTGTGTTTTAGACAATGCTGATTTGTTTGAGGGCAAGCATCAGCTGCAAAATACACATGCACACTTAGACAGACACAAAGGGAAAGATTTCTTCCTAATATTTTTTTTATTTATTGTTATTTTGTTTTTCGTGTGGCAGGAGCTGATGCAACACATAGGTCTTTACATGGCTAGGGGGAGGGGAGCCAAGGTTGTCTCAGAGGTTTCTTTCAGTGTACTGCAATAATCATTGTCTCTCATTCATCGAAAAATGCTGGCAGGGAAGCATTCTAATACATGGAGAAATGTTACATTTTATGTATATAAAGAGATGAAATTTTATTTAGCAAGGCCAGGTTAGGTCAGAGGTGGGAATTTGTGGTAAATAACTAGTTTGCTGATATAAGGTACTGTCAAATGCTTATTTCCAATGTCGCACAGTATAATGTTTTTTCGTACTTTATCCTGATCGGTGCTATTTCAGTTGATTAGAAAAGGGAGAATTGTCTAATCTGTGTAAATTAATTGCATGAAATATGTCTTATAGGTAATTTATAAGGTTTATAATAAATGCATTGTGATGGAAAATTGTGTTTCAAGCTATTCTTATTCTTATTATTTGTTAACCTGCATGTATAACTTAAACTGCATTTTTGAAGGCTAGCTAAGGACTTAGAAGATTTGGAAAAAAGAAAGAAAGATCTATTTATACTTATTGCATTATTCTTAATAAAATAATCTGAAAAAATGATTGATTATGGAATTTTAACCACAGCACCCAAATGAGCGCATGTTTGCTTGCTTAGTTTGTTTAAACTAAGCAAATTTTGGTTTTGTCCAGATTCGCGAGTGCCCCTTTATAAGCAAAATATTATTAAATTTTCTAGTAAATATATTTTAATTTTTGCTAAATTTATGAATTATTAAATTTATAACATAAATTGGTTAAAAAAAAATGAAGCTCGTTTACATGAGGCTGATGATATATTGATATTGGACATGGCTTCGCTCGTTTGCACAGTTAAATAAAAAAGGTGGTATTTGAATATGCTGAAATATTCCTGCTGTATTCATTAACTATGAACATCTACATTACAGAAAACAAGCCCTGTAAAAATGAAGGTAAAGCTTCCGCTTCTTAAAAGTAAAAATTTGAAAAACATTAAGAAATAATTCATGAAAACAAAAATACTAATGTAGTAGAACCCACACACAGAATCCATTTACACATTAACACCTGATTTCAAACCATTGTATTTCCTCTGCAGTACAGGGTGGACGCAGGAGAAGATTGAATGCTTTTGCTTTTTCGGTTTGACACCAAAGATAAATGACCTCAAAGGAACTCGACCTCGGCTGTCTGAATGATCGAGCTGGATAGTAGTTGTAGAATTCTTTGATCCACAAAGATTGAATTCATCATTCAACTTTGCCAAAGTTCTCTCAACTTCTAACTGGAGTGTTGTAACATGATCCAAGCCAGCCTGCAATTCATCAGCAACCTTGTGGTTTTCTTGTTTCATATTCAAAACCTCACCTTGGAATTTTGCGGCTTGGTAGCTTGTAAACTTGAAGTCATCGTCTTCAGCACTCTCCTTCAAAGCAGCTGTTATTTCTTCTTGAATGTCACATAAAGATGAGAATCTGCTTTTCAATTCATCTTTCAGTTGCACACTTTTTTCTAGCCAGACTGATAATTCAGTATGAATCTCTCGAAGGTGCTTGTATAATGGCTTTGCATCTGATTTCAAACAATATTTTGCACTAGTGCTGCCATCTAGCTTCTTTTGTTTTTCTTCTAGTTTTAACAGCTCAGACTGTAAATCTTTGATTTCAGTTTCAAATTTCTGAATTTGACCAAAGTTAGAACTGAACCTCAACCAGAAATCCAAGTTTTCCTCTAGTAGTTCATCAATGCTCATCCTGAATCTCTTTTCAATCGCTGAGATCTCTGGCTCTTCCATCATCATCATCATCCTGACATCATATATTACTTCTATCTCTGTATGTGGGGAATCAGTCAAGGATGATTGGTCAGGTTCATTGTCGTCACCTAAGCCCATTTGGAGAAGGTTCAGCTTCTGACGTAAGAGTTTAATTTGTTCATCCCTTTTTGCAATGGCATTCTGCAGTTCTCTTAATTGGACCATTGTATCAAAGAGACCATCGTCATTTTTATTTTTCTTTTCTGCTTCATTGAGCTTTTTCTTGACCTCCTTATAATTCCGTAGAACTGTAGTATATTCAGTTAATAGAGTTATTTCTCTATTTTCCATACCATTTGTGAACAATTGCTTCCAGTCCGGTTCATCTTCTTGCTCTCTTGCCTGCTCCCGTTCTTCAACTGGAAGGACATCGTCCGCAGCCTTGGTTGAAGCTTGCTTGTCAACTGTTTCCTCCATTTTTATGTCATCTGATTTCTCTGGATGAGTATCCAGATCATTACTCGTCTTCAGTAGATTCAGATTTTCTGTGTCATTTCTATTAGAGTTGCTGGGGTCAAGTTTTTTTTTCTGTTTATGTCTGTTCTTCAATTCTTTAGCCTTTCCTTTCTTGGAAAATCCTGAGACCTGTATTTCCTCGTATGGCTTCACATCCTGTTGCTTGTCAAGACTGGCATCAGGGTCTCTTGTACTCTCTTGTCTGCTGGATTCTTCATGGGATCTACCTGAAACATTGAGCTTCTCACTGTTTATATTTTCATCTTGTTTTTCCAACTCTGCCTGCAAATTGACTTCAGCAGAAAACGCCTTCTCTTTCGTTGAAGGGTCTGAAACTTTATGCTTCTCAGTATCGATATCTTCTTGCTTCTTCAAGTCTGCCTGCAAATTGACTTCAGCAGAATATTCCCCCTCTGTCTGTGAAAAGACTGAAACTTTGTGCTCCTCAATGTTAATATCTTTTTCTTGTTTTTCCAACTTTTCCCGTGAATTGACTTCAGTGGAAACTTCCTCCTCTTTCTTTGAAGAGTCTGAAACTTTGAGATCATCCATATTAATTTTCCCTGCTTGTTGTGTCAACTCTGTCTGCAAATTGACTTCAGTGGAAACTTCCTCCTCTTTCTTTGAAGAGTCTGAAACTTTGAGCTCCTCCAAATTAATTTTCTCTTCTTGTTGTTTCAACTCTGCCCGAGAATTGACTTCAGCAGAAATTTCCTTCTCTTTCTGTGAAGTGCTCGAAACCTCCACTGCTTCACTATTGAGTTTTTCTCCTTGTGCTTTCACCTCTTCCTGAGAATTGACTTCAGCACAAACTTCTTTCTCTTTCTGTGAAGTGCCCGAAACCTTCAGTGCTTCCCTATTGAGTTTTTCTCCTTGTGCTTTCAACTCTGCCTGAGAATTGACTTCGGCACAAACTTCCTTCTCTTTCTGTGAAGTGCCCGAAACCTTCAGTGCTTCGCTATTGAGTTTTTCTCCTTGTGCTTTCAACTCTGCCTGAGAATTGACTTCGGCAGAAACTACCTTCTCTTTCTGTGAAGTGCTCGAAAACTTCATTGCTTCACTATTGAGGTTTTCTCCTTGTGAGTTCAACTCAGCCTGAGAATTGACTTCGGCAGAAACTACCTTCTCTTTCTGTGAAGTGCTCGAAAACTTCATTGCTTCACTATTGAGGTTTTCTCCTTCTGCTTTCAACTCTCCCTTGACTTCAGCACAAACTTCCTTCTCTTTCTGTGAAGTGCCCGAAACCTTCATTGCTTCACTATTGAGTTTTTCTGCTTGTGCTTTCAACTCTGCCTGAGAATTGACTTCAGCACAAACTTCCTTCTCTTTCTGTGAAGTGCTCGAAACCTTCAATGCTTTACTATTAAGTTTTTCTCCTTTTGCTTTCAACTCTGCCTGTGAATCGACTTTAGCCGGTTTCTCCATTGGCAAAGAGCTTGAAACCTGTAGTGCCTCATGCTGCTTCACCTTCTGTAATACATTAGAATTGCGATTAGGCTTTCTTCTGACTTCTTCACGTACTTTACCTAAACCCTTCGGCTTCTCTTTTGACCATTTAGTATTGGACTTCTGACGTGATTCAACTTCAAATACAGATCCCCTTCCTGTTTGCTTTGTGGCCTCAAGCTCCTCATCTGGCTTCACATTATGCATTTTCTCTGAAAGCGTATCAAGATTACAATGTGCTTCAGTAAAATGTATTTGAAGATTGGTATTCTCGTCTTCAACATTTTGGTTCAGTTCCTGAAGTCCAAGCAACTGTTCCTCCATATCTCTCAGCTTGTCTGTCAAATCATTTTTCCCACTGGTCAGTGTTGCCTTATCATCCTCCAAGATTCCAATTTGTGTTTGAAGTTCATCTGTTTCAGTTCTCAATCTCTGTATAAGAGCTGTTTGAGATGAAACTCCAGCTTCTAAGCTAATCACAGTGTTCACAAGCTCATCAATTTTTTCTGCAAGTTCTGTCACAGTGAGAGATTCATTTGATCCAACTTCAAGACGTCCTCTAATTTCTTCACGTAACTTCTCCAAATCATGTTTCTCTTTCGTGTTACTACCGTTAGATTCTTTGTCCAACTTCTGCTCTTCAACTGTTATTCTTGATTTATTGTTGGCTACTGGTTTTTCTTGATTGATCTCGCCATGCATAAACTCATCCTTGAGAGATTCCAACTTCTCTCGGGCATCCTTTATCCTTTCACGCTCAGCATTTGCTTCCTCTGCAGATTTCTCTTGTTTCTTTTGCAATTGAGCTAATGTATCCTGGCATGATTTTAAGGCAGCTGATGCCATCAATGTCCGAGCCTCATCATCTTCAATGACTGTACCTGCACCGAATTCATCTTGCAAACTACAAACCTTCTCCTGCTTTTCTGTGATTGTCTGCTCAATATCCCAATACTTTGCTAACCCGCTCTCATAAGAACTCTTAACAAACTCTTTCTCAGTTTGTAACGAAAGAATTTCTTTTTGAAGCCGGCCAATCTCTTTAGTTCCCTCGGACTTGCTCAAACCAGATTTTGCAACACTAGAATTATTTGTTTTTTCCTTCTTAGCTTGCATTTTCTTTGTAGCTGAGGTGAAGATACGCTTCAAATCTTTTGGAGCCTTCGGAACTTTTGGGATATTTCCTTTTGAAGGGTCCATAACCTTCCTTGGGAATCTAGGCATCTCATCATCATCATCGTCCATTGCAAATTGGACTTGTTCTGGGAAAACAGAAGCAATAGTATTGTTGGCATTCTGTAGCTCTGTTGATATGTGGTCATAACGTTCTGCTAAGGCTCGGTATGCTCGATAAGATTCTTCCACAAAATGTATAAGCTCTGGCCTCTTTTTATAGTACATTTCTGCTCTCCTGGCAAACGAGTCTCCATCCTCCTCGATAAGTTTGAGCACAGTTTGTACTTTCTCTTCCATGTCTGTGAATTCACATTTGTATTGTCAGCAGTTTTCTAGACATGCAAATTGAGACAAAGATCGAGTTTTTATCCATCAAAAACACTCAAAATCATTTTTTATAGGCAGGAAAGAAAAATATAATTCTGGAATTTTATTAATAAAAGCAATCCATTAGAAGAAAATTGGATATCATTTACTTTGAAATTTATTCGAAATCAACGAGAAATCCCAAGAACTTTTTTGATATTTCATGATCATTTACTGTAGCGATTCATATATATTATATTAAAAATGAACTACAAGTTGAAAGAAAAAAATCTCCATTTGTTGGAAGATACCCTCCAATTGCTACTTGTGAATAGCATATTTTAATTACCATTGACAAGATCACCCATGTAATAAGGAAAATTATGTCCTTTTTCTCTTGCAATACTTTACTATATCATTAGAACAAAGTTCTCCAGAAATTAGATTTAATGCACATAATGCTGCACTATAATGTCTTCAATAATCCAGATTATTGTAAAAATCTGTGAAACAATTTGCACTGTCAATTATCTCTACAACGTCAGTGAGTTTTCTGCATGTCCCACCAAAAAGAAACTAAAAACTTTGAGATTGCTATCAAAATTTTCTATATACAAATGATCAAGAAAAATAAAAGAACCCATCAAGCCTTAAGAAACACCCAGTTCTTGAAAGAATGAAAAAAGAAAAGTTGTCACCTTGAAGATTTTGCTCCAGCCATTTTGATTGTTTTGTTCTGATATGGCTTGCCCACCACCATGAATAAGCATTGCTTGCAGCTCTCTGCAACATTTTCTGTCTCTTCGATTTTCACTTTCCTTCTCTTGTTTTATGTAAGAAACATGGAGCTTCCTTTGTGTAGGCCAAAATACATGGAACCCTCTCTTTTTTCTCTCTCTTTAACAACAAGGATACAAGACATGGAACCCAATACCCTTTAGTTTTAAGAGAGAGAGGGAGAGATTTATTTTATTTTGAATTGTTTTTCAATAAGGCTTCAAATTGAAAGAAACATAAAGACTTTGACAAGAAATTTGTAACAAACAAAAGAAAGAAAGGAATGTGAAAATGTGTTTGTGTATAAGTTTTTAAGACACTCTAATTATGGGATCATGGAGGAGAGCAATTTTCGCCTGGATTTCCTGTTTAAACCTTAATTTTCTTTTAAATAATTAATTAATATCAAAATAGAAAGAATATGGTTTTGCCTTTCCAGGGTGGGTTTTTTTTTTTTTTTTTTTTTTGACTTTAAAATTTTTCTGGAATAATCAAACCATAGTGTTGTTATTAGAAATAAAAGCTGATTACCTAATTTTTGACAATATCGTGTAAATCGTCCATCTCTTTTAAATTGCTTTTATTATTTTTCTTCACATGGAATATAACCCAAGTCCTTATCGTTCGAACATTTCCGATTTTTGGATTTAAAGTTGTCCGAAATGTAAAATATTATTTGTGAAAATTCATGAAGACGCTGACGCGGATCTTTGCCGGACCAAATCAAAAGAGAATGATTCCTGTCTCTGGACTGGACCTACTCATCGCCATATAAAAGAAGTCAGCTTTCCCTTTCTTTTTTTTTTTTTTGTTAAATTCTTTTTATACTATTTAGTCCCTTGAAATAAATTAAAAATGATTTTTATTGTCAAATATAAGATAATAATAATTAAAATTATCCTCATATATCAGCAAAATTATCAATTAAGTTAGCCAAAAATAAGAATCATGACTTTATTTATACTCCAATTTCTGTTATTTGTACACCCTTTTTTTTCAAGGAAGAAAATAGTATTTATTCAATTATTCACTTTTATTATGAAAAAGAAGTGGCATAATTGGGGTTTAGTAGTTTACATAATTAAGGAATGGATCATATATAAAAAGGGAAAAAAAATTGAATAATAAAAGAATTTATTTTGATTTGTGAATTGGATGGAGTAAAAATAAATATGAAATGTGAATATAAAAAAGGTTTTTTTTTTTTTGAATAAATTATAAAAGGGGATCTTTAGAGCATGTTGATACAATAGAAATCAACCTTGTTCTGAACTTTATCTATATAAATAAAACTCACTTTGCCTTTGCATGAAATAGATATCTTCCATTGTTTTTTTAAAATGATCTATATCAAACAAGTGATCAAACTTTAAGAAAATTATATTTTTATATAGGCAATGGATTCATCAACTTGTTGCCAACAATACAAGTAATTACAGCTGATAAGGTGGGACAAGGGTTATGTACAAAAAAAAAATAAAAATGGAAGGTTGAGAGGGATTTGCTTGACCCTCAAATTATTACTAGTTTGGGTAGGAGCTTCTATAATAGAAGCTAAAGTTAGGCAAAAGGTAATAGAAAGGGGATATGCTAAGAATAGAAGCTTTTAGTATATTACTAGCTTTTTAGAATATGTGATTTAGAATTTTCAAAATAGATAGATAGACTCAGTATTTTCTATTTAAATGTCTACTATAACTTTACAGATTTATTTATGTTAAAAATAATGATATAAATTATTCATTATAAATATTAGTTACAATTGTTTTCTTTACCCGGTTAATCTCCTTCTTTTTAAGAGTTATTGTATTAATATGTGATTCAGTATTTTTTAATAAATTATTTTACTGCAAAGTTAAAATCAATATCATTATTAATTCGAACAATGTTATCTTTTTAAGATTATTGATGAAAATTATAAATTTATTTTGTTACTTATTTGACAGCAAGACCTATTTTGTAGATGACGTTCTTTGTGTATGTTGCATCATTACTTTTTTTCTTATCTGACTTTACAATAATTTTTTGTTGTAGACACTGATATCCCTCTTGACAATGCTATATAGAGCTGTCCGTGTGAGAAAATATCCTGTGGTGAATAGACACCAACGTTCGATATTGTTTGCTTTTGAGTTTTGTTTATTATCACTGCGAAGCAGAAATAGATTGGAAATTATTTTCTTTTAAAATAGAATGGGTATCCTTCATTTTCTATAGGAGAGAGAGGTATTTTAGGCAAGAATACTTGCTTCTCTGAATGTTGTTCAACTGTTATTTCAGCACGAATTACACTGGCTCCAAAATTTCTGTACATCATTCTTGTTTCGTTACACAAGCCATTTGAGGTATCTAAATTTCTTAAAAGTATTATCAAACAGTTGACTTTCAATTCAAGCTTATGCTGAGGCAATCCATTTGGCAATAGAGTTTTGAGAAATTTCTCTTGATAGTAGCTTCTTGTGTCATCTACTATTTCATTGAAATTGTTGTAGATCTTGCTCCAGTCGGATAATAACTCTATCATCTTCTGATTCATGACATCAACATATTTGATTTTTGTTGCTAGTATTGCACGACTTGTCATATACTGGCCAGAGTTTGCATTATTTTCAAACACTGAGAATACTTCTTGCTGGTTTCATTATTATCATACTTTACCACTATCGCTTCTAGTATCATTTTGTTTCTCTTATTGTTTGTCTGCTCTTCTCCATCACCAACTTGAAGCAAGAATTCTCTTAAATATCTATCTGTTCTTACTCTCATATTTGTGGTCAATCGTAACACTTTCGTCACTCTGCAGAAATAGGACTTCATAAGACACGGTTACTGTTTCTTGTCTTTTAATTTTTGGCACCGTTGGCACGATCCATCTTTTTTCATATTCTCATTTTTTTCTCTTTTAAAACTTTCTTCTCGTTTGGTTACGGAAGAATCTTTTTCTTTCTTTAATCTGACAAAGAATTTGTATTTTTTATTGATGCACTTAATCAACCTCCTATAATATTCACTTTTTCCCTTAGGTTCTTATTAAAATAATTAAAATGAATGTATTTTAATTGTTTAAAAAATATATGATTTATTCTAAAAAATTAAGATTTATTGTAAATCAAAGAGATTATATATGTTTTTTTATTCAATGAATTTGTCTACCCTACATCCAGTTAATATTTTCGTTTCATTAAACATGCTAGCTGTAATTTTGAACATTTGTATCGACTATATTAAAATTGACATTATACCTATAAAATAATTTAAAGGATATTACAAAACTATTCATAGACATTATATATCCAATTAAAATTATTGCAACAACAAATCACTAATATTGTATAATTTCACATTAATAAACCTAAAGATTAGGTCATATTTTTTCCTTAGTATATTCTTTCACATCATTGAATGTATTGAACTTATATTACAAGATTTCTTTTAAAATTGATTTTTCATACTCCTTTAATATTATATATTTATTGAAATTCAGCTCTAATCTCATATGAATATTTATTGAAATATTTTATTACTTTATTAAACATAGTAGCTAAAATTTGAATTAACTATAGAAAAAATTAATCATAATTAATAAAATAAAATAAAATTTGATTTTTTCACAAAATTAATAATTAAATAAAATATTTACTTTAGAATCAAGAAACATTATCTTTTTTATCTTTCTAATATTGGTTAACGATCGATAAGTTTTATGGGGTTAATCTTAAGTACTAATAATCAGATACTCCATTCTTTTTACCTTATTTCAATAGTATCGATTGAATTATTTTGTTTAATTTTTGGAATAAAAAATTAAAATAATTTACCTCGTTGCATCAATAAAAATAAATAAAATAAAGCATGATGAAGTAAGAAAAATATTTTATTAATTATGTAAAGATAGCTAGAGAAATATATTTAATCTTATTCTGTAAATACTTTGTATATGTTACGATAGTTACAGTAATTCACTAATAAATTGAATATATTGAAACCTAGAGAAAAAGACTTTCACATGTTATACAAGTATTAATTTTTTCATTCCGGTTAATACGATGGAATATAGAGAAAGTTCAAATCAATTTTATTATTTTAAATCAAATTAAGTTAGTGTCACATTAACAAATTAAATATCGTAACCAGTTGGATAAAAAAAATTTGAATAAAAGATTTCGATTATTATTATTATTATTATTATTATTATTATTATTTAATTTATTAAATACTGTGTTTCATCAAGTAACGAATATATAAATTGCTAAATTTATAATTATAATATGAAATTCCAACATTAGTTAGGTTCAATAAATTTAAATGTATAATTCAATATTTATTAAATTATATATTTTTATTAAATTATATTCCTAATCATAATAAAATTAAAAATTTACTAATTAAAATAGGATTAAATTATCTTTATTGTAAATAAAATTAAAAGTTATCTCCTTGAAATAAAATTAAATTATCCTTAATAATATTTTTTATCAATTAGAGTACATAAGGGCGTTTTAGAGACCCGATAGAGACCCAATGTTCCTCATTCATACTTTTATATATAATTATAGATTATAGATTAATTAATTAATTATAGATAGATAATTAGAATCATATTAAAAAATAAATTTTTAATTAGAATATGATTAAATTAAAATTATAATAATAATAATAATTAGAATAGAAAAATAAATACAATGTGGTCTCAACTCAGCTATTAAAACTAAATTGTCCTTAATAATATTTTTTATTGATTAGAATGCTTAGGAGTATTTTAGGGACCAAATGTTCCTCCCTTCGTATTTTTATATATTATAGATTATAGATTAATTAATTAATTATAGATAGATAATTAGAATCGTATTAAAGAATAAATTTCTAATTAAAATAGGATTAAATTAAAATTATAATAATAATAATTAGAATAGAAAAATAAACACAATGTGTACCAACTCAGCTATTAAGAATAAATTACCCTTAATAATATTTTTTATCAATTAGAATAGTTAGAGGCATTTTATGGATCAAATGTTCCATCCATTCATACTTTTATATATATTATTATAGAAATAGATTATAGATTAGGAGGTTGTTTTGAGTCTAAATTGCAAAATTCAGATAACTCAGCTCTATACTTTCAATGAAGCAAACTCCAACTTGCTGGTCTAATCAATGAAGTAGAGTTCTTATAAAAAGACAAACTTGGATTGAGTTCGCGCTGAATAAGCTTTTAACAACTGAAGTTCGAGTCCAATAAAACTCAGCTCAGCTCCACTCAGTTCCGATCCAATGGTGATATTTGAATCTTGATGCCTACTAACGAGAGCAAAATTTGCCTCAGGATAAGGAAGATGGTGGGTGTCGGCATACAGTCCTAGAACCTCTGAAGAATCACACTCTGCCAACAACTGCCCAATCCTCCCATGTCATGTGATCTCTGCAAGCATTTCTTTTGAAGCTTCACCCTTTTTATGCGTCAACTGCTCAGCAGTACCGTGGTCCCCAGATACTCTACTGCCTCTTTTTAACAATGAACAATTACCTTCCCAGGGAAAAAAATTATAAAATCAAAGTTCTCATGGTCATAATTTACAGTTCTAGTCCCTAAATGTATTAGCAACTTCAGTATTTCATGATTCAGCAAAGAAACAACACAAAATAGTACACAACAAGCTTGCACCATTGGATCAATGAAAACCAGTCAAATAATTTACATAATGAGAATTCAAATTCAGATTGGTTCTTTTGTTCCCAAATCCAACTGATAAATCTCCAGAGAATTTCACATTCAAACCCATCAACACAGATTGCTATAATAAAATGAAGGCTCTGTTTTGTAAAAATGAAACAACAAGCTCCAGTAAGAGCACAGAAAAGCAATCTTAACAAAAAGAAAATATATCAAAGAGAGGAGCAAGATTATAAACTTTATATATATTTTGAGATTGACCATTGACAGGAAAGGATGAGAATTATTTACAAGTACTAGTTATAGATGCATGGAAGCACTAGTAAGCTCAAAGCATACATCTTCATAAAAGCAGTAGTATTTACACAAGGAAAAAAATTTCCCATCTCGACTCATATTTCCCTTTGAAATATCACTAGCATGGCATAAACTGAGAAACATCTTTCTTCTTCTAAGTCTTCCCTAAAATTAAACATATTTCACATGTTTTCTAAACTAAAGAGAGCCTTTACCCTCAACTTGAATGGATGTTTGATCCTTAGCACTTCAGCTGAAGAAGCTCATGCAGATATAATCTTAATTCTTGCTATTCAGACTTCATCTTTAATACACATATATATAGTTCCTGAATTAAATTTGATACATTGTCACATGCTGTGTTATTGAAAGTATCACCGGATGCAATAGCCATTAGCTGTCAACCAACTCTAGACTTCAGAAATTCTGAACAGCAGAAAGCCACTCCATGTAGTTCTTTCCCTCTGCACATTTAATCAAAATATAACTAGGCATGCATGTTAAATTTCAGAATCAAGTGAAATAGAGAGGCTGTTCTGCTATGAATCCAAAAATAAATAAATATACAAAAGAAACAAACCAGATGCACAAACAAATTTGCAAGGTAATCTTTACAGTAGCTGATTTAGAAAATTTTTTTGTGTCAATATAAATTTTTAAAAAGAAAAGAGAGGTCAACTAAGTAAAAACTAAATTCAATGGTGTAAATTTAAACAAATATATTTGTATATATGAAGAATATGAAAAAGTAAAAAAGAGGGGTCAATCTCATTTTATAATGTAGATCTGCCACTGGATCTTTCAGCCAAAAATTAACAATCCATCGAGAGTCCCCAAGTTTCTCCATGAACTGCACCTTTCAAGACTCAAATCCATACAACAGAACTTGCAGAAGGCATGGCGGGACCTCCCTCCTGCCAACCCAATCCATCCAGTTCAGCATTATCATCAACAAAGTTGGCAGTCAGTTCAAAGAGCAATACGTCACATGCCTCCAGAGGCTTATTCAGTAAGTAGCCAAAATTCTATTTCATGCCAATAATAGGCCGTGACAAACTGATAATGACCATGTTCCGCTTAGTCATGTTCTCACATCCGCCAATGCCACATCCAAGAATTAAAAAATTCAGGACAGGCATGGCAATGCTTTTAAATGGGAAGGCCAGACTTGCAGCAGCTTGTGCATCGGTTGCGAGGTTTGGTCATGAAATAGCCATAATCAATTCGCTTGAACCTCAGGAAAATTTCCCCTTGAACAGAATGGAATAAATAACTTTTTGACTGAAGAGTATCCATAATTGAGGTTTGGTGTTTAAAGAATTGTACAGATTTTCTTCTATGCACTTATTCTTGAACTGTAACTGAGCATTTATTCTCCTAATTTCAATAGTGATTTCTTTGCGTCTAATATTTGGGTACCATGAAATGCACTTTACATCTTTTAATTTAGTGACGCTGTTAGCTGCAGTGCAGCCTACTCAAATATTTATGCAATTACCAATCCAGATGATAATGACAATAGCAGATAATTTAGTTCAGATCAAACTAAAAACAAAAACAGTTCTCTAGATGACAAGAACCGGCCAACAATAGATAAAAGTCAATAGCTTAAATAGTTCAACAACAGCTTAAAAAACACAAAAAAAGAAACGACATAAAACTAATACAACTAAAAGAAAATATACATAAAAGGAAATATATCTTACCAGAAGAGAACTCATTTGGTAAATTCTTGATAGCACTTAAAAGCTGGTTATTTGAATTTTCCACTAATTCCTTACAACCAGGCCTATAACAAGGAACCAGCACCGCAAAGCCATCGTCATTTTCTTCATCACATCTAAAATCAGGACCATGAGGCTCAACCCACCCGATGGACCAATCTGGGCCATCAGATTCTGACCCTGATAAGCAAACCCCACCATCTGATGGCATCACAACAGCATCACCATATTGCTTACCAGCTCTCCTCTCTTCCCTACTATGCCATTTCCTCCTAACTTTTCTCTGTGATGCCAAATTCTTTGTGCGGAATTTAACAGAATCAAGCTCTCTCAATCCAGAAACCCAGTAATCAGTAGAATTCAAAGAAGGGCCATTTGAGACAGGTTCTTTCTCCTTACCACTCCACAACCACCATGAAAAACGGGTCAAAGAAACAGCCATCTTTGCGCCCCCACTCTTGAAAAAATATTGGATTTTGTAAGTAGCTTTTGCCTTTCGCAGCGACAAAATGATTAACAAGCGGTCTACTCCATTTTAACGAAACCAAAAAACATATAATCAAATTTCAGTCCATCAAACACATTAATATTTCTCTATCAAATTATGGCCACTAAGAAAAGCCAAGTCCCGCCAGAAAGAGCTAAATCAAAATTTATAGTAAAAAAGAAAAGGGTCTTTTCAAGAATTGCTAAAAAATATCACCCCTACTAAACTAGCCAATTAGTGGATCTTTATCTAAAGAACAAGAATATGGAAACCCACAAAATTAAAGAAGCAAATCCTTCAAAGTAGCTAGTTCAAACCAATAAAAAAAGAACACTTAATTGTTTACCAAACACCAAAAATTATCAGTCGAGAACAACGGAAATGGAAACAAACCCAGAAGCCAAAATTGCTTTTATCGTTTCGAAAAAATACCCGTTAAAAGCCAAAAACTTTTTTCAATCTCCACCCCCAGAAATCGCACAAATCGAGATTAAAAAACATCCATTTTCGCCTAATATTCAATAAATTTAAAAATGAAATAACCAAATTTGTTTTCCAAATAAAAAACAACCTTTAACCAAAACCGGAAATTCCCCTGGTCTCAGAGGATCCAATGGTCATGTATAGCTCCCCAAGACTTCTCACCCAAACGTTTAGCCGGAAAATCCCAAAACTTTTTCCATAAACCGAAAACGTTTCGCCGATTAAAAAAAAAAACCTTAGCAGAAAGGAATCTAGATTTCTCTTCACCAGAGTGAAAAACTATCGGTAAAATTTTCACCAAAACTTAAATTTTTCTTTTTTAAGAAAAAAAAGGGGGGAAAATTGGTCCCAGAAAAATCACTACCATAACCATCTCTCTCTGGTCTTCATATTCCCCACACCCTCTCTATCTATCTCCACTTTCTCTCTCTAGTTTCTCAGTCTACTGTGAAACCAAATGACAGCTCTGTACCGAATTTATAAGAACTAGATTTTGGTAATATCTTCCATTCATGTTTATAGACGCAGATCCAACGGCTGAGATTTAATAGAAGTTGATCCAATCAGATAATAATGAATTAAGACCCTGATTAAACTACTATTGAGATTAGTTTATGTTTAATGATTAATCGGGAAGTACAGTAAATATCTACCGTTGATTCATTGACAAGTGGGCATTGAGTACCGTCCAAATTAGCTGACACGATATATATATATATATATATATATATATATATATATATATATATATTATATATCCAATCATTGTGTGTGAGAGAGGTTAAAGTAATTGACACGTGTAATTCAGTCAGCCCCTGGTTTTCAAATTCGAAAAAAAAATATGAAATGGTTTATTTTTCTAAGGGACAGTTACCCCGTACTTAGCGTTGTTGAACTCGCGGAACTCGTGGAAATTTACATAATGACCTTTTTTAAAAGAATAATAATTTTATTATATTTATATATTTATACTTTTAAATGTGATCAATAATTATAATTTTAATCTAATAATTTTTTTTAAAAAAAATTAATATTAAATTAAAAATAATACTATCAATTTAATAATAATTTATTATAATATAAATAAATTTAATAATTTTTTTAAGAGAC
This sequence comes from Jatropha podagrica, assembly GCA_947857235.1. Taxonomy (NCBI): domain Eukaryota; kingdom Viridiplantae; phylum Streptophyta; class Magnoliopsida; order Malpighiales; family Euphorbiaceae; genus Jatropha; species Jatropha podagrica. The sequence goes on along the minus strand of CANUEP010119714.1, from coordinate 65,691 downwards.
AACATTTCAATATAATAAATATTATAAAACAGATTAATATGTTTGGAATATTAAATGATTAAAATAGAAAAAAGAGATATTTATATTTTTTATTTTTATTTTATAAATAAAAGAGAAAAATCCAAATACATAACAGTTAATAGATGAAGAATCGAGAACTAATTTGAGGAGTAATTGACAAGAGAAGCTGAAAGAGATTGAAAAAGAGACACAAAATCAACACCACAAAACACGTAGTTTAGTTCAGTTGAGATCCAATTCCTAATATTATACCTCATTTGCGTGTGACAAAATTTTCTTCTTCTGCATTTTCTAACGTGTCTCTTTTAATTCCTTTGACTAAATTGCACCATCAGGATTTTAATGCTCAATTCTTATTTTCACACGTTTTTTATCCAACTTTTTCACTTGATATTTCAGTTGGAAAACAAAAATCACTAGACTTATCCAGAGTCAAAGACCGAAAGAATATTGCAAGCTGCGCAATATAATAATCATTCCGTTTATTTATCAATGTGATTGGAAGAGTTTGAATCTGAAATCTTTCGCTCTCTATGTAAATAAGAATTTAATTTTATTTACTGCGAAATTGTCTAATCTCAGATAAATAATATTCATTTTAACGATCCACTAAAAAGAAAAAAAAAATTTGGAGAAGAAATATTTAAAAGGTGTGAAGAGACCCATGTTTCTTGATGTTTAAGTAAGTGGACATTAATTTATTCATCTCTACATTTGAACTTCAGATATTGGCTTTTGCATTTGTAGGTCTACTAAGGAGATTTTGGCTTCAATACAAAGAAAGGTCCATGATTTTTCTATTTTATTTTTTTAATTTTTAATTTTTTTAATTTTCTACTCAATACCCATTAATAATATTACATTTATGAATAATAAATTTTTTTTTATATTTACTGCTTGTACATTACCAATCAATTTTAACAAAAACTCAAATACATTCAAAATGAAGGGCAAAGGAAAAGTTATTTAATTTTCATTTTTAATTACGAAATTTAAAAGAGCAAATTTATTGTTGGAGAAGAAATTGTTAAGATTGGAGCTAAATTTGTTATTGATTTTTAATTTGAAAATATTCTATTTTTTACATTAAAAAATTATTATTGACTACAGTAATTTTTTAACAATGGAAACTTGGGTTGAAGAAACACCTAAAAGTACTCTTTTTGTATTGAGAGTAAGAAAATCAAGTTTGTATAAAGATAGACAAAGAAAAATAAAATATGCCCAATTGCGCACTAGTGAAAGAGTATAATAACAACCAATTCAAAATCAAGAGAGGCCAAAAGGTAGGTTCTTCCCCACTTGCCCTCTTGCACCAATTTTCTTCCATGTGCCATACACTAACAATTGCCTCAAAGCTATCTATTTCCTTCTAGTTTTGGCAATCTAACCAAACTATTTTTATTTGGAAAATAAACTAACTAGTAAAAAGGCATTAACAATTACTTCTTTCCTCTTTATGGTGCTTTGCTGATTAGAGGCCATTAATAAAAAAATAGTAATATCATTTCTTTGATCCAAGTCTACTATATATGTTAATTTAAAAAATACAGAGAATATAATATTTCAAGTTTTAAATTTTTTTCTCTTTGTGAAAATTTTAATTTTATTTTGGGAGATATTAATTAAGTTAAAAGGAAGGAGGGAAATGGGTTTGACAGAGACTGCAAAATAAAATTAAATTTAAACTCATTTGTCTGATAATTACAAAGAGTTGTTTGTCCTAATTGAAGTTAGGAATGGGATTAAAGGACACTGTCGGTCACTGTTTCAACCACGATGTTTCATTATCAAGACAATAGACTAAAATTCCATAAGATCAATTCATAGAAGTTTAATTTTTATTTTTTTAAACTATCAAGTCCATGATATTTCATAGACACGAAGAGAGGAAGCATGTCTAGAGCACAGGGCAGTAACTAACATACGCCTAACAAGAACAAAAGAGTGAGAGTAGCATCACAAACAAAAATAAGTAAGAACACATGTGGCATCCAGTTTGCACACACGCAGGTAATATAATGGAAGATTCAATCAAAACAAAATATAATGGAACCATAAACATCATGTGGTGTGTAATGTCCTGAGGACCTAAGCCATGCAAGTGGCATGTCAATTACAACAAACCTACCTCGTATATAGTTAAGCCAAATGAAAATTATGATCTCAAATCTTGTGGATAATTAGAAAACACTATCTTACTACACTACGAAAAGGTTAACTTAAGGATATAAGCTTATTTAAATTTTTGCATATAGAGAGAGAGAGAGAGAGGCAGCAGAATGAAGACAACAATGGCGTATGATTTGGAGATTTTTTTTAATTAAAAGTAAAACGGTGTGTTTTAGTTTAATTAATTACTTGGGTTAAATTAACTATACGAGAGAGTGTGGGTTCCACAAAAATTGAATAAAACGGGTTCAATCTTAAATTTAAATAAGTAATTTATAAAAAATTAAATGAGCGAAATAACATTATGAGCTATAGAGCATGAATAACCAAGTGTGAATAAAATTTGAAAAAAAAATCAAAATTGACTCGATTTAGCTTATTTGGTTTGTAATAATATACGACCTCAATTTTATTTTTTGGTTTAATTGTAGCAAAATTAAGTAATTTTGCCCATAGGAATAATATTTTTTTTCACTATGGAGAGGACTTAAACTCGAGACTTCAATCTTAAAAAAATATTGAAAGACCAATCATACTACATTTTTTTCGACGAAATGGCATTAATATTAGATATAGCAAATAATCTAATAAACAAATTTACTAGTCACATATGTGCTATTCAATTTTTTGAAGACAAAACTTGGAAGCTGGATCCAACCAAGCCCACATAAACTTGACCAACTGAGCCCAACCCAAATCAAACCCCTAACGGCTATAACCATTTTCAAATGAAAAACCAAATCGGGAATGTCCCCGACTCGTTAACGACGTTGAACTCTACATCTTCACGCCGTCAGTCTCTCCCATTGAATTTCAAATCGACATCTAACTTCCCACTTCTCCCAACGGCTCTCTCCTTCTCTTCCTCTGAAACAAACTTTTCCGATTTTTCTTTCTCTTTATCCCCATTTCAGTCATTTTCTTCAACAGGAAAAGCAACATCTTTCACAAGCTCAATTTCATGGCGAATCTGTAAACCTGTTACCAGGTACGTTTTTGGGTCACTGTGCTTTAGCATTTTTGCTTTTTGGCTCTCCGATATCCCCTTCATCCTTCTAAATCCCTTCGCTCCACTCATTTTGGCATTTCCAATCAGACCTGGCTGAACTGCGGACGAGATAGATAAAAGAGTCTACTAGTAAAGCACAGGAAAAAGACGGAGAAGGAAATTGTGGATACCTGTTTTTTTCCTTTTTCTTGGAAATCGAAACGCATAGAAGTTTGGTTGTTGTGAAATATTTCGTTTTCGTGCACTGTTTAGTCAAGTTAATTTCTTTCTTTAAGCATCACATGACTTTGGAGCTTTTGTTGCTACACTTTATACATTGTGTTTTTCAAGTTTGAGCTCTCTTTAACTGGCTTGAAAGTTAGGGAAACATAAGAAAATGAGATCTTTTAATCTTATTTTAGCTAATTGTCCTTTCCTCTTTACTCCCTAAATTTTCTCAGCAACCAAACAGGTTGTGCAGTCAGTGTGAAACGTTATTTGTTTGTACAATGGCGAGTCCTGTGTTAGTTGGCATTTGTTTTGTAATTAAGGGTCTTAAGGTTTTTATAATATTAGCACCAAGAAATTAGAATGACCAGACTATTACAATATTTCAAAAGATTACGTTCTTCATTTACAGTAATGTCTACAACTATTAGTTTATTTTTGTTAAACGTCCTCCAAAATTTGGGAAGAGTTGCTAGTTGCTGTAGGTTCAATAACAGGAATTTGAAATTTGTACGCTTGAGAGCATAGTTTCCCAAAACTGCCAATCTTTGGGCAAATTAAAACCAAATAAAGTTCATTATTTTCTTAATTATTGATGCTTGGGGTAGTTGTAGAAAGTTTAAAAATCAGTAACATATCATGGCTTTGAAATTTTAAGACATTAATTGTCTTTGCAGCCAATACAGTTTCAGTCTTACTGAAAGTGGCTTAGAGTCATACGTTGTATTTTATTCTTATCTTCAGTCTATAGCACTTTCGAGTAGTAGCATTCTAACTGATCAATTTCCATTTGTTATCTAAAAGTTCTTTCTTTATTTTTTTTTTTCAGTGCAAACAGGTAGTGTTGTTTTTGAAAAAAGTTTCAAGAAATAAAATGGACAAGCTGTGTGAAGAGTTAGATGAAGCTAAAGCTGAGATTGAGAAGCTGAAGGTAGAATTAAAATCTAAAGCAGAGCTGTCCGATTATTTGAAGAAAGCTCATCATGAACAAATCGTTCAAATTCAACAAGCAAATTCAGAAATTGAGAAGCAAACCCAAGAACTCAATGAAAAGGCAGAAGACTTGTCATTAGCAAGACAAATGTGTAAAGATCTTCAGTGCAGTTTGAATGAAAAGGAGTCCATCATTAGACATCTGAGCTCCTCAAATGATAAGCTTAGAATGGATTGTGATGAAAACCGCCGAAAATGGGAAGAGGAAAAACGAGGGATATTGTTGGCTTTAGATGAGGCAAATGAGAAGAGTATAGATCAAGAACAGAAAATTCATGTATTTATGGCAGAGATTGAGGGTCTTAAAGAGCTTCTATCAACTTCACAGAGGAAATGTCTGGAAGCAGAGAAAAAAGCCAAAGCATCCAGAGAATTACGGGAAAGAGATGATATGCTATTCAAGTTAGAGGAGGAGAATAGCAGACTTGAAGATCAACTAAAATGGAAGAAAGAGCAGTTCAAGCATCTAGAAGAAGCACATGAGAAGCTCCGAAACCAGTTCAAGGAAAGCAAGAAAGAGTGGGAGCTTGAGAAGTCCACATTAGTTGATGAGATATGTTCACTGCAAACAAAGTTAGATTCTCAGATAAGAATCTCAGAAGATCTTCAAAACCGGTTGAAGATGTGCAACCAAGCCCTAGCTCATGAAGAAAGCAGGAGAAAGTATCTGGAAGTGGAAATTTCTGAATTTAAGGCTCGCTTTGAGAATGTTTTCACTGAGTGCCAAGACGCAAAGTCAAAATTAGAATGCTTGACCACTAAAAGAGATAAAGAAATTGCAGCTTTGAGACATTCATTGGGCACAAAAGAGACATTTTACAAAGAAGTTGAGTACCGAGCTGGGAAACTAGAGCAAGAAAATCAGGAGTTACTATCATCCCTTAAGGAACTTCGAGAAGCTCAAATTCAGGAAGTTGGAAATTCTTCTTCTCTGACAAAACTGCGAAACAGGCTCAGAAGTGTGGAGCAGTTGCACCGAGATTGTTATGCGAATCTCAGAGCCAAAGAAGCTGAATGGGGCTCTGAACGGGAAAAATTGTCTGGGGAGCTGAATTGTTATCGGTCTGCATTAGAGAACAAAGAAACAGCAGCAAAAGAGCTTAAGACAGAGTTGGAAAAATGTAATTCTGGAATGATGCAGCTGGAGTTGCAAAATGAGGCAGCGTCAGTAATGTTGCTGGTGCTGAAATCAGTTATAAATGAGGCTCAACTAAACCATAGAAATGTGGAAGCTGAGATGAATCTCCTTGACAAAGAAAGAGACCAGAATGTGTCTCTCTTGATGGGGCAGCTAGAGATGAAGAATGCTGCTTTGGCTAGAGCACTAGAAGATAAAGAAGAAGAAAGCCAGAAGGCTGCTGCTTTACTGAGGAGAGTTGAATCTTTGAACCTTGTTGAAGAGCAGCGACTCCTTACACAGAAAGAGCTTGAAAGGTGCAAGGAAATGCTTCAAGATTCCTCCAGGTCTCAACTTCACTTCAAGGAGCAAGCTGTACAGAAAGAAAGAGAGCTAAAGGAGAAAATTAGAGAAATTTGCGATGCCTTGGACATGGCAAATTCAGAATTGGCTGCAGAACGTGAGAAAGCAGCATCTTTATCAAGGAAGGCTGCATCCTTAGATATTGTTGAGGAAAAGTGGCAGATGATGCAGAAAGAGCTTGAGAGGTACAAAGAAATGTTTGAGGAATCATCCACGCAGCAGCTTCAATTTGAAGAGCAAGCTTTGCAAATGGAAACTGACTTCAGAGAGAAACTTAGAGAAGTTAGTGATGCATTGGACACTGCAAATTGTCAATTGTTTGAAGAGCGTGAGAAGGCAGCATCTTTGCAGAAGAGGATCGAGTCTTTTAGTCTTACTGAAGCGCAGCAGCAATTGATGCGAAAAAAACTCGAGAGGTATAAGAAAATGCATCAGCAATCGACCAGGTGTCAGCTTCGCTTACAGAAGCAAGCTTTGCAGAAGGAAAATGATACTCAAGAGAAACTTAAAGAAGTATGTGATGCTTTAGATAAAGCAAACTCTGAACTGGCTTCCAAAATTTGTGAAGGACATGCACTTGAATTTGAATTGTGGATATGGAAATCTATTGCTCAGCACTTAAACAATGACCTAGACGAAAATCAGGCATTGCGTAAAGAATTAGAAGCTTCTCTTCTTGCACAAGTAGAAGTTGCAGAAACCTTCAAGCAGGAGAAAGATGGCGTTGCCTATATGCTAGAAGTGAAAGACAGCAGGATAGATAATCTCCAGCAGCAGATTGCATTGATTGAGCAAGCTGCCACTTCTGCCAGAATGGAGACAATCACGTCCTTTGAGTTGGATAAAGAGACTTTCCTTAGAAAGATGAGAGAAAAGGACCAGATTTTGGAGGATCTCCAGAAAGAGGTCGAGTGGCTGGAGGAAGAATCATTAAGAAGAGAACTTGAAGGGGCAGTTGTTACACAAATAGGAGCAGAGAGAATATTTGAGCATGAAAAGGAGAATCTTATCCAGCTTTTGGAAGAGAAAGATCACAGAATAAATGAACTCTTGAACTTTCTAGAGTCATTGGAGCAAAAATTGAATTGCTCATTACTCTCCTTTTCTTCAGACATTGCTAACAAGCAGACAGAAATTTGCTTAATCCGTGAAGCTTGGGAGAAGATAGCTGCTGCTGATATTCTAGCCCAGGTGGAAATTGAAGAGAAGAAGTTGATGATTGCTGAGCTAGAAGTTGACATCTGTTCTATACAGCAGAAACTGGAAGCACAGGAAAAATGTTTATCTTCTTCAAAAGATCAAGCAGTGGAGATCGAAGCTGAACTTGAAGCAAAACAGGTGGAAATGAAAAAGTTAATGAATTTAATGGAGACAAAGATTAGAAATTTAGAAGCCATAGTTGATGCGCTGAAGAGTGAAAAAAGAAATTTGGCTGAAGATGTTATGAAGTTGTCAACGGAAAGGGAAAATTTGCTGGGTTTCATTATGGGACTTGGCGACCGGATTAGTCAGTTCTCTAATGAAGATGTGCAGCTGGTTGGAACCTTGGAAAAGATAGTGCAGTCTCTTGATGATAGTGAATCTTGTTTGGCTTTAAAGTGTGATACTGAGGTTTTAAAGTCTGTGAAAGAGATTGTGAATACGAATCCTTCACCTACGACAAAGAAATTCCAGGCCGTTATTGGAGAGAGATCACCATTTAGAGAGCTAAACTAGAAACTAAAGAGATAGGCTATTTACTATATAGCTTGTCTGAGAGAGATGCTCTTCCTTGAACATGCCTTTAGTTGTTACCCTTTTTCTTTTTCTTTTTTGGTTATTACCATGCAATTTTTAAGCATGGATTTGTTGTCTTAGTTTGTACATGATTCACGTGCAATCTATTTCTGCAATGAGATTTGCCACATATTCAGATTGATTAATTGTTATTTTCATTTTTCAGTTAATTACCTAATTCAAAAGGTCCTATAAGTGCCCTACGACTTAAATAATTTCTCTAGTACTGATATAATAACAGTTCTGAACTGTTATGTTGCAAAGCAAAGAGACCAGATCTATGGCTTAGACAGCATATTTGCGGTATAACAAGCTGTTCTTAGGCTTCATTTGGTGAGTCGTAATAAAATGTAATGCAATTTATTAAGATACATTTGATTATATCATATTGTATTCAATTATGGCTCATCAAACAAAATCTAAAAATATATTCGACGACATCGTAATCCATTAAGCTGATTAAGCATAGTCTAACTGCTTTAGCAGAAAAAACCATTCAAATAGTCACCGAAAGTAATTATTGTAAGAAAATCTTAAAATCATCAAAGAATCATATTACCCCTAAGAATATCCAGTTTGCTGCTTAAGTTCTAAACATCACAGCAACAAAATCTCCTTCACAACATTAATTATTGAAAATTGTAAGAAATTAAATTTTGAGATCAATGAATAACTTGGTATGATAAGCTTGAAATATTCAGTTTGCTTCCTAAGTTCTAAACATAATATCAGCACAAATCCCATCAATCAATCTGATTCAAACTAGAACAGGGTATATTTCTCTAATCAACAAAATTAACCCTTCTAACTTCTGCTAGACGATCCGGACTTTCGAGAAAATTCTGATAGTCCTTGCCTCAAGGCTTCAAGGTTCACCCCACTGCCAACCAAGATACTAGTTACACCCATTTTTGATGTCTGCAAAAACCAATATCTGAATTAGACAAAGCACAAAAATTTTGTGCCCAGCAACAACCAGAAAGGTATAAAGCCTCAACTAGATGAGATTTCACCAATCTAAATTATTCTTAATTGCTATAACTGAAGCAGAATAGACAATCAAAAATGAGGATTTGGAGATTAAGAAACTTTACAGCTTGGATGTTCCTATCCTCATCATCAAAGAAGAGCATTGAACTGAAAGGCACTCTTGTCTTCCTATGGATCCTCTGAAAATGTTCAGTTTTATGAGTCCAGCTGGAGAAAATTTCCTGCATGATAAGCCAATAAAGCGTTTACTTGGATGATAAAAGAGATTGTTTTAATAGAAACAACTAATTTAAAAAAAAGACTTCATAATTATGACTTTGAGAGTCCGTAACTTTTGATCACCACAAGCAGTATATCACCAAATTTTAGACAGCATTTGAATTACACAGTTTTAGAAGTTATGTAAATTCATACAAAGAAATAAATTTCTCTTTCTAAAAGCAAGAAAGAGGTCCTCATTGGCTGACCTGAGCTACAAACATGGAGTGAATTCCCAATTTGGCAAGAAACGATTTGGCAATCTGAGAAGTTGGCGATCTTGAAGCAATAGCAACCTCAATTCCTTTCTCCTTCAACGCTTCTAATATACCTTTAGCTTGTGGATACAGATATGGCGTATCATCTTCATAGTAGCACTCACTAACCAAATTAACAATACCAAACACATCAATTTCTTAAATTTGCCATTACAATGCTTCTAATTCTAACACGAAAAGAAAGGTTTTGTAAAATCAAACCAGTAAAAAGGCCATAGAGTGTAATCGAGATCGAAGACGACCAAGCGAGGCAAATCCTCGTATTGCCCGATTATCTGCAATGCGTCGTTTTTCACCTTCTCGTCGCCTTCCATCTCTCTCCTCCAATGTGTCTCCGACAGGTGGAGAATAAGAAGCGATTCGACGATTTTTCGAGGACGAGGAGGAAAGAACATATACATAAACGGCAGATAGTCATGCGTTTTAACAGCCGCCGCCCATTTTTCGGAAATGATTTTCTCCACATGGAAGGTAAAAGGGAGGAAATACCTGATCCATGGCGGCCATTGACCATGGATCAAACTAATAGCAATAACTATTATTAAAAGATATTTCGATTTTATTTTTTTATTCTTTTTTAATATATAATTAGAAATATTTTTATTTTAATAAAAAAATTTTTTTCATGGATTTGGTTTAGGAGTGGAGTCACGGATTGGGTGTAAATAAAATTTCTCCTAAAAGGAAATTTTAGAACAGCCATCGTGAAACATCTGACGTGGCAACACGTGGCTTTACAGTAGCCGGAAATGGAATTTTTGGAGTGAAACGCACCGTGTTAAACGAAGCAGAATCAAAACCAAGGCCAGCCAGGAGGAACAGAGAAAGGGACGTATCGTTTTCAAAGCTGAAATTCTTGTTCTTCGTTGTCAAAGCTTGTTGTCCATAACCATCACGCAGAAGGTAATTTTACTAATTGTTATTGCATTAGCTTCTTAGAATTCCCAATTTCGAAGTCATTTGACTTTGATTTTAATCCTTTGCTTTCCTCTTTCGATACAATTCGGTGAGTAGTTTTTTTTATAATTTTGTTTGATTTTCGATTGAAATAGTAAAGCTTCTTTTTCTTGTTGTTCTATGATTAATTCTGTGTTAGATGATTAGGGTTTTTGTTACTGTAATGAGATTGCATAACCCATTTTTGTCGTCTTTGGATTTTTTTTTTTTTTTTTTTAAGAAAACAGAAAGTTAATGCAGTCTTTTGAACTTAAATGTTGAGGGCTTTTAAAATGCATCTCAAAGGCATAGTTCGTTATTGGTTATGACGTTATTTATATACCAATGTATGTTAGTTTATTTATTTGGTTTGGTTATGTCTCATGGTTTAGGTTATTGATGTTTTTGATGAACCTAAATTCTTGGGTTTTCACGTAAAGCTGAAAACTTTTCTTTGTAAATTGAATTTGTAAAGTTTTGAGTTTTCAATTGTTAATGAGTGGACTGCTTTGTAGAGATTGAATGAATCTTTTTTGTTTTCCTTCATTTTCAATTTGCTGATTTTTTCTTCAAGTGTGCCCAATGATTGAATTATTTACTTTGGATAATGCAACTCTGGGAAAGGAATATAATCAATTTTTATTGCATAAAATCCTTATTGTACTTATTAAATTCAGAAATACAGATTTTAATGTGGGTCTGTTTCATTCTTGTTCGAGTTAGAGAAATCCCCATGTATTTTTTGGAAATTCAGTTCAAGGTTAATTAACAGTAATATTATTGTTGGCAAGGCTTGTTGGTTTTGCTTTCAGGTTGACAGGCTTTACAGTAAACAATGTCAGTTCTTTCTGAATATCTTGATCTTCTATAGCAGATTTGTCAGGTTGCCAGAATCTGTTTGGTTTTTCAATATCACATTGGTAATTTTGAGTATTAAGTGGTTCTTAGTGGTGAATCTTACATGACTATTGGTGCTTTCTAGCATCTGAATTTCAGTTTGGCAATGGTTGTTTCTGGTTCGTTGCAATTGTCCTATGATTTGGGACTTTGCAAGAACCAGGGGTACAAGAAACAATTTAAGGTATAATTTGCTCTCTTTCTCTGTTTTTTTCTTGAAATTTCTTCGTCTTTTTTATTTGTAACCTTAAGAAATATGTTTGTTTCAGCCAATATTGACAAGGGGCAAGTTACTGTTACTGAGTACCACTCTCTCATCAAGTGCTTCGGTAACTTTTATATTTGTTGTTAGAGCAGCTTTTGTATTTGTTGGTTTCTTGAAAACACATTCTAGCTTAGTGATAGAGCTAGAAAATGTGATTATCCATTGTACTTGTACATAACAGAAGTATACACTTGCACATGTGCATGCAGTATGATCAGCTTGAGTGATACTTTCATTTGGATCAAGCCTGCGGTTCAATTTTAAATTGCATGCAAATATTACAGTTTCTAGAAAAATATCAGGCTTCCATTCATTTACTTGCCATTCAAACTACCATTTTAGATCATTGATTTCAAGTGGTTATGACCTTGTTCCTAGCTTAGTTACTTCATTACTTGATAACCTTGACTATTTTCATGTTGGTTGCATAAACACTTGTATGTTATAGACCTCTCCACCTATTATCTTAAATATTTAGTTGCATGATAAATGGATTGGAGTCTGTCCTTTTGTTGCATTTGTTTGTCTAAGCTGCTTAGTAGTTGTTGCTATTATCAATCAAGCATGTGTTGACTTTTTCCTGTTTTTATAATTTGGTTTCTTATAAAGCTCAATTTGGTTGTGCATGGCACATATTTTCTGTCATCCACCCTTAAGCTTTTATGTTGGATGATCTAAGGATGTATTAGAAATTTCCTACCTTTTTCTACATATGTTGCACCTAATTGAGTAGAACGAAGGAAAAAAAAAAAGCATATTTCCGACACTGAATGGAGGGATTTAGACCTAGTTACATTTGAAATGGTATGTGTTCTTAGTTGTCAGAAACCTCCTTGTTATCTAACTTATAACCAGTATTGGAGATAGCATTTTTAATAACCAACATTTAATGCAATATGAAATTTGATCAGACTGGGTTAATGTTTCGAGTATTAGGAGATCCCAAAAAGAAGGGGAACAACTCTTATGAAAGATCTTATTTAAAGAGAAACATATAAAATCAAAACCCACCCGAAAAAAAGATTAAACTACAAGGTGAACTAAACAAATTGAGGTAAAAAATATCTTGCTTTTTTGGAAAAATAGAGAAAATTTTTTTTGGAAAATGGGATTACTGTTGGAAAGAAGGACCGGCAACAGCATCAAAACGGCCAAAAATTGGAGATTGGGCCGGGGGGGGGGGGGGGGGTGACGAGGGAGGGAGGGAGAGAGAGAGAGAGAGAGAATAGCTAGGGCATATGGTAAAATAATTGTGACTAATTTGAATTTATTTATGCTGATATTTTTATTCTATGCGTATAAAAATTTTCCTTGTGTAGTAAATTAATGGATGATTAAAATTGTTATGAAACTTCGTCGAGTTAATAATGAAGTTTGAGAAAATCAATTTTTGTTTCAGTTTCAGCAATGGCATTCTTGGAGTTTCCGTCTATCGACCAATTTGTACAGACCTGTGTTCCCTGTATCATATAGGAGAAATGCTTTTAGGTGTCATTCTTTTCTAGTTCCAGGCCAAGCATTTGAACTTCCTGGCATGAAAGCCGCTTCTACAGCATTGACAAGGTATTTTTCTTTCTTTGAGTTAGCAACTGTCTAATTGACCCTTTTCTTTCCTGAATGTTGGAAAATTGAACTGTCTTTTTATTAAATGTCAGATGACGTTGATTTCCTTGTTCTGTCTTGGTCTTTGTATCATCATTTGTTAACAGTTTTACTATTATGGTGTTTTAGTGTTCAATCTGCCAGTGACAATGCAATATGCATAAATTTTATTTAACCAAATTCTAAATGTAGTAAATGTCATTGTCCATTATGCAGGTCATATAATGCTTTGCAAGGGACTCCTGTTATATTTAAGTTGGCTCCTGCAATTGGCATTATCATATTTGCTGTCTGGGGTCTTGGACCAGTCATGCGTCAAAGCAGAAATTTACTACTTCATGTACATGAAATTTTCCTTTGTTTTTATCTATTTGTTGGGCATGAAATTGTATTGGGCTAACGCACTTTTGCAACTCTGTTTGCCACATTTGATAATATCCTGCAGAAGAATGATAATAATTGGAAAAAAAGTCGTACATATTATGTTATGACCTCCTATATTCAACCTTTGCTGCTGTGGACTGCTGCAACACTTATCTGCAGGTTTGACATCCTGATTTTGTTAAATTGTAAGGACTTTCAGACATCAAGCCTTAAGGCATAATCTGTTACCTAGTTACTGAAATAATATGCCGATCACTTGCAGAGTGCTAGATCCTGTAGTTCTGCCCACAGAAGCTAGTCAGGTTGTTAAGCAGAGGCTTTTGCACTTTGTAAGGTCATTGTCAACCGTGCTGGCCTTTGCTTATTGTTTATCAAGGTAAATGTATTTCCTGTCTCCTTACCAGGGTCCTTGGGTATTTATTTTGCTCAGGCTGTTCGTTTGTCCTATTTATTTTAGTTGTCACAATAAATTCCACTGATGTTATAATTAGATATGCAATATAAATTTTCTGTCATTGTTCCTTTGAAAATTATGATGTGATCAAGTGATTATGTTTTGGCCCTTCAATCTTGAGGGCAGTCTACACGTTAAAAGAGCTCATTGATGGTTGCTTTCGTGAAAACTGATATGGGTACATATTTTTTATGCAGTGTGATTCAACAAGCTCAGAAGTTCTTCATGGAATCTAATGAGCCCAGTGATACAAGAAATGTATGTGCCAGGGTTCTAACATAAAGAACTTTCTTTGACAATTTCTTTTTATATCTTAGTGCACCGGTTTTTGGATTCATTGCCATTGACATCAAGTTGCCTTTTTTTTTTTTTTTCCCTTATGTTTATGTTTTACAAGTTACTATTTCTGCAAACATCTAAACAAATTTTCAACTATTGTTGTTATTTGTCTTGGTATATACCATGTGGATTTGTAAAGAAATATTATCAATCTGGTCTGTTTAATGGTGAAGTGCTCAATTTGATGATGCATGCAATAGTTATGATTCCTTGCCTTGTTAAGGACTAATCAAGATCCCTTCACCTCACATTTCTCTTTTGCTTATCTTTATTATTTTGGTCAGATATTTATAGACAGAATTTTAAATGAGTTCCTAGTGACAAACAATTTTTTTTTCCTGGACAGATGGGTTTCCAGTTTGCTGGGAGGGCTGTATATTCTGCAGTGTGGGTAGCTGCTGTTTCACTATTCATGGAGTTGCTGGGTTTCTCTACCCAGAAGTGGCTCACTGCTGGTGGTCTTGGGACAGTATTGCTGACCCTTGCTGGCCGTGAGGTGCAACTGAGTTTCTTTGTCATATTATTTTCACACAATGCTTTTCCTCACTAGGAACAACCTCTTTCACACCTTTTTATTTGCTTTTCTTAACAAATACCAAATGGATCCATTTTCTTCCCATTTGACCCTTGTGTTGTTTATTGTTTTAGATATTCACAAATTTCCTCTCAAGTGCAATGATTCATGCGACGCGACCTTTTGTTGTGAACGAGTGGATTCAAACGAAGATTGAAGGCTATGAAGTTTCTGGTACTGTTGAGGTATCTATTTTGAGAATATACCCCTCTGAAGTTTGAGAAGTTCCAATGGAAGGAATGATATGTGGATGTAAATCTGGTTTCAGAATTTACAAATCCATAGAAAGCTTTGTGTTCCATTTCTGTGACTATGAAATGTATTTAATATGTATTCTTTTTCTGGACAATTAGTAGCAGTTTTTCACTGATATTTGGAATCATTCTTAAAGATAACTTTACTGATGTGCATGTTGTTCTTTCTTATTTTCTGTAGCATGTGGGTTGGTGGTCACCAACAATCGTAAGAGGTGAAGATCGTGAAGCAGTTCATATTCCAAACCACAAGTTCACTGTGAATGTTGTGAGAAATCTTAGTCAAAAAACTCATTGGCGTATTAAAACCCACCTAGCCATCAGTCACTTGGATGCCCATAAGATTAATGTGAGGAGCAGTTAGTTCATCATGCTTTCAATGATTTACTTTTCAGCTGTTGAATTTCTGTATGATATTTCCTATGTGGTAAAGTGGTGGACGACTTATTTGTGTATAGAATATTGTTGCTGATATGCGCAAAGTGTTGGCCAAAAATCCACAAGTTGAGCAGCAAAGATTGCATAGAAGGGTGTTTTTGGATAATGTCAATCCTGAAAATCAGGCTCTCCTGGTTAGTGCTTCTTCTTACCAAGGATAATTCATGTTGATCTTACTCGCTCCCCTTTCCCCTAATTATATAGCATACCTGTATTTTGGCACATCCCAAAATTTCATTCCATTCCATATCTCAAAATGTTAATTTTGCTAGTTTATATAGAACATCCTTCACCCCAACTGTAATATGACACCGAAATTGATTTAAAAGAAAGTTGAAGAATTGATAAATGATCAGTCTGAATAATGCTTTTACTGCATTTTCTTAAAATCTACTGTTTTTAGAATGAACCAAGACTTTTGCCAGCTTTCTAGTAGATTGTGCCGGTAATTTTCCTGTTATTATGAGCATATAATATGCCATTGACCACACAATATTGTCTTTGATTTATCAAATTTCTTTAGGATATTATGTCTTCTTCCTTCCACTGATTGCATCTATGTAACACAACTAGGTCTTCTTGTTCAACTTTGCATTTATTTATTTATTTACAAACAAATTGTTGAATTTAAACATCTACTTGGTAGATATATTAATTTCATATGGTGTTTAATTTTCCTTGGTTGCATCCACATTGAGTGTTGTTGCACACCTCAAATTCCTAAAACAGTTAACATATTCTTGGTAAAATGGCATTCTGAATTGCAACTTTGAAATAAAAACTCGGATGACACTTTTGATTATATAAGATCTTATCAGAGAAACTTGGGTATGCCGATATCCAGTTTGTTTGCCTGCCAACCATGCTGAAAATTTGACAATAAATTTTATGTAATGTGCATTCCTTTCCATTTGCAGATTTTGGTATCCTGTTTTGTGAAGACATCTCATCATGAAGAATATTTGTGTGTGAAGGTAAGGAGATATTTTCTACTGCTACTATTCTTTTTTCTTGGGACTCTATCTTTAGTTATGAATTTCATTTCCCAAAAACAGGATTTCTCTATGTATAGATACATTATAAAGTATTAGAAGTACCAAAACTCAAATGTTATTCATGGTCTTTGAAATAAAACAGAACTAATTCAAATTCAGTCAAAGATGGAATTTCCAAATGAATTTTATAAGACTAATAAAACAATTTTTTTGGACAAAAAGTGTCCAGATAACCTCATTCTTTTCTCTCTCTTTCTGTTCTCCTTTGTTTCTCTTCTCTCTCCTCTTACTCTCTCATTATTCTGTCTTCTGTGTGTCTTTCTTTCCTCTCTCAGTGAAATTGTTCTAAAACATCTTGGAAGCTAAATATTGATTATAAACATGAGTTATATTTTTTATATATATATCTACTTGTTACTTTTTGCTACAAGTTGATATACTAAAGGTTTCCAATGAAATAAGGACAACAACAATTCAATTTTAGATTTGTTTCAGATATAAAAATATAGAATTCAATTGAATTCCATATCTAATTATGTCTTCCCCTTATCCAAAAGAGAAAAAGAAATTGTCATCCCAACCATGAGAATTCATTATGACGTTTATAGATGAATTCTATAATTTTGATTCATTTATTCCAAAAGAGCTGTTAGTTTTCGTGTGTTTGAGACTTCACTTATTTTAGTTTCGATGTTGTGCAATGAAACAGGAAGCTATACTATTGGATCTTCTAAGAGTCATCAGCCATCACCGTGCTCGGCTTGCTACACCAATCCGAACAGTGCAGAAAATATATAGTGACGCTGATTTGGATAATGTTCCATTTGCAGATTCTATCTATAACCGTGGTGGAGCGTCGTCTAACCGTCCTTTATTGCTTATTGAACCCTCTTACAAAATCAATGGAGAAGATAAAACAAAATCCCAAACTCGTCCAGGACGCGGAGCCGGTGACCAGGAAAATAAGGTCATGTCACGGTCAACATCTGAAAGCAAAACAGGGAATATCTCAAGGTCAGATGCCAAGGCCAAAGAAGCACCAAAGTCTGATACTAAGGCGGATGCTAAAAATGGTGAAACACCAAATTCTAATGTCAAGGAGAACACAAAAACTGGAACATCATCCATCTCTGATCCCAACATGGGTGATACAATGCCTGTAAAATCGTCATCCAATTTTTTTCTCAAGACTTCGAACTCTGCAGAAGCAACAACTTTTCAATCCAAAGCAGCAGGATCTGTTTCTGAGGCCACACAAAACAAAAATATCTCTGAAAATAAGCAGAAGAGTGTGACTCCTGGGAATATAAGACAAAATAGTAAGTTTGATAGTCCTAAAGTTTCCTTATCAGAAGCTGGTACAGACAAAGCAAGGGGATTGCAAGAACCTTCCCAATTGAAACAGGGTGCTGAAAGACAGTCAGTTGCACAGCCATCATCACGACCTCCCTTGGAGGAAAATATAGTTCTTGGTGTTGCTTTGGAGGGTTCAAAGAGAACTCTTCCCATCGAGGATGACTTGGATTCACATTCGGGTTTGGGAGAGGTAAAGGAAATGGCTGGTGCACGTAGAAATGGAACTGGGACTCCAGCAGGTGAGAAAGGTGGGAAAGATGGCCAAGCTCCAATGCCACCTAGTGCAGCATCCGGCGAACAGGGGAAATCATCTTAAATCGATCTTAGAGGATTTGCTAAATTTTTGCTCTGAGCTCACTGAATATACTGAGCTTCAGGGTACATTTGTCTCAGTAGTGCACTCCTGTTATGCTCAGTTTCACCTCATTATTTATGCATCATATACGAATATACTATTCTCAAGAATATTTCGGTGTCAAATTGATCAGTTGATGATTTGATAGGTGTTCAAGTCTTACCCCTTGTGGTTTGTGGCTTGCAAATTACCTTTTGCACACTCTTGAATGTTTGGTCAACTTTCTCTGTTTCTTTGTCATTTCATTTTGACCCGTGTACAGGCCAAGACATTTACACTATACAATGAAGTTAAATGTTCAATTTCACTTGTAACTTACACGTTATCTTGTAATACCTGCTAGTGCCATAACTCGTTATAAAGGGGAAACTACTTTGTAGTCCTTCAAATTTGCCAATTTCTGAATTTTAAAGGGAGAATAACATAAAATAAATTATTTAGAAAAACATTTTCCAAAAACACATAAAATAATTTTAAAGGGAGAATAACATTAAGAATTAAATACTCATATATTGGACTAGTTACAAAGAACCAAAGGTTGATATCCAATGTAACAACACAAAGTCAGTTTCACAAACAGGAGTGGTACAGAAATACAGCTGTGACCTAAGGAATTATACGTCACAATATTTTGTTCTGGTCTACAAAGATGGTCCACAATAATCCATAAGTGACAAATACATAATCACTATCTAAATCACTCTCTCCTATAAAGACCCCATATTCTCTCACTAAAGTTACTATCTGTGCTCTCTCTTCCATGAAAGTAGAAATGGAATTCCTCTTTATTTATAATACCAACCAATATAGCAATCCACAAACGATAGCTGTGGTGCCAAATAAATAAAGATCATAACTTCACATCCTTACAGTATTTTTAGATAAATCACCTTTAAGCTTGGCACATGCAATCAGGAGCAGGATATGTATAGATGGACTTCTTTGGCTTTCTAAGCCTGATTTCCCCTTGTCTGTTTTCATGCCCTTCAAGAACTGCTTGCTGGAAATCTGACCAACTAATGTTTTTGTTCAGGAACAGTTGGCCTAATAATGCCATGTTTGGCCTTATGGTCTTCAAGTTCTTATAAGTTCGATGTCCCACCTGTTGATGCATACCATTATAAATTGCTATCCAAGCTTAATAAGCAAGCCATTTCAGCTTATCAATGAGAAAGAGAGAAAAAAATGCTAGAGGACCAATAGGTCATATATCGATTTCCAATTTGTACTTCATGTCCTTCAAATTCACATTTAATTTTAAGATTTTGGTCAAATGTGGCATAGCCACGTAGCTTGAAGGCCACTTTCGGTCATCACTGAATAAGCACCAAAATAAGTGACCATCTCCAAAGTCCAAATTCTTAATTCTTGAAATAGCAATGACAAGTACGCAGGTTTTAAGAGCCACTTCATGCATCAATGTTCAAGAATAGGGTTGCTTTCCAAGAATCTGACATAAGCAATATTGGGTAATGGTCCCTGGTGAGTACCAAAACCGTGTTTATTCATTTGTGATTCGTAGTTGCCGATGAAAATGTACCCTCGACTTGGGGGAAAAAAATATGTAAAAGGCTCAACAAGAAATGATTTGAAGGGAACAATTTCAGGAACGAATTAAAGCAGCAAGGATAGGGGCACAACATCCAACAAGTTTAAACACCCCTTTGGATTCCACCAAGTTAACGTTGCATAAAAACAAGCCAGAAATACTCACCAATGCATTGTGCATATTTCCTGGAGAAGCAGAGATGAAGATGTCGCTGTGTAAACCAACATAGTAATCAACTGCAGCTAACAAGGAAGCCTTTCCTTTGATCTGTGCTCGTTCCTCTGAAGATGCAAGACTCTTTTTGTCTTCCATTAGTGGAAACAATGTTCTCAAAGTTGAAATCCTAGCTTCTCCGCCGTAAACCTGAAAAACAGTCAATATTCATTCCCAATTAATTTCACATAACCATAATTATATATTGGTAAATGTGGAAAACATGGTCACATTTTCAACATTTATAACTCAAGTTAGTAGGAAAAAAGGACCTTGTGGGAAGCAAGGTATAGACGAGTACTGTTGTCAAAGCCCAAGGCCGCTAGAAGTAATCCAATCTCTTCAGGAGTCAATGGGCAGCGGCCCTGACTCCTCAATTCTTCATCAGTGAACTGTGAATTAAGGACCCTTCCCTGCCAAATTACTTGTCGGTACTTAGCCAGAGCCAATTTCTCAGCTTTGCCCCCACCAAAATCACAGGCTGAATGGGCAGCCATATCCTGCAAAGAGACGAGATTAGTAAAGGGCGGACAAAGGCACAAGCATTCATGTATGTGGACATGCCAAACTACAATTGCTAGAATGTGGTGTATCAATCACATTTCAAACAGATAGATAGTCAAAACAAAA
This sequence comes from Jatropha podagrica, assembly GCA_947857235.1. Lineage (NCBI taxonomy): Eukaryota > Viridiplantae > Streptophyta > Magnoliopsida > Malpighiales > Euphorbiaceae > Jatropha > Jatropha podagrica. The sequence continues at coordinate 45,266 of CANUEP010119714.1, read as the reverse complement.
ATACAGACTAAAATTAAATTGCTGTATAATACAACTCACCCATACCTTGTCAAAACGAAGGTGTATCACAACAAACTTTCTCGCTTTGTTTCCATCAATCTTATCTGTAGTCTTCCGCAGGGAATTAGTACTAAATGCTTCAGTTGAAGGATACCTGAGGCGACTTACAAGAGCATCTCCAAGTGCTCTAATGTGGGGAACAAAAGTCAATGCTTGAAAATTGACTTTACAACGCAAGCGTTGGATGTCCATTGGCAAGTTATCGAAAGTCAGACGGTGAGAGAATGGGGAAATGGCAGCAATCCCATAACTGCACCACATACAACAGATCACTGATTTCAGAAATCATCAAGCCAAAAAAAATGAAGAAAATAATTTTTCAAGAAAGAAAAGACAGCTCAAGTACACATGCATGTTCCAATCCTCCGAACTCCATCATTATTGAAGAGACCTGACTCGGTAGTACCAAATTCTACGCACAAAAAAATTTTGAAGACCAATATAACCACCAACCTCTGCAGTACAGGCAATACATTGTCCAGATACCAATTAGCTGAAGCATGAACAGGTGCCATCTTAATTCTTGTAGCTCTTATAGCAGTGGCATAGTACTCCCTTGTGCTCCAGGAGAATTCCTCAGGCAGCTCTTTAACTATAGAAATGTCATCCTTCAACACATCAATAAAGTGATCAACATCAAATATATCCATGAATGAGCTGCAAGAAACAATAAACAATATCAGAATAAGGCCTTCTTGAGATACATGACCAAGGAAACTTGTACAAACTTAAAATTCAGTATTTTAGCAGATTCACATGCATAAAACAATACCTTGAATCTCGCCAAACAGGATTGACTTCAAAATGTGGAATGACAAGTGTTGCATTCAGTATTTTAGCTACTGCTACAGCATCACATATCTATCAATAAACAACTTGACAAATGAGACATTGCTGATACATAAGGACAAGCATGTGATTGCGAGACTCAAATGAATAAGAAATGCCATTATCAGATAGTTCAGCAACTTCGAAATCTTGGGAACCTTTAAGTACCTACCCCCATTCTCTGCTGGTTCAAACCTCCATCAAGAAATATTTGAAGATATCCCTCAGATTTTTCTGGCAATGCTGCCACAAAAAAAGATAAGTCAATATAAAATGCAAGAACACGAATGTTAACACAAAACATTAATGCACAGCTTCCACTCACATTCTTAATACAGAGCTCGTTAGACTCAAAAAAATTTAAAAAAAAAAAAAAAAAAACCCTCATACGCTGTGTTTCTTATCACTCACAGGGGGCATTTGTAGATTTAGCACATGTCCTCCATCCTTGATCAGCCAAAGGAACCCAGAGATCAGACTGCTTTTCCTGCGACTAACCAAAAGTATATTCAAGTGAATTGCTTATCAAGCATCTAAACAAGAACTTCACGAGAATATTGTCATACTCAGTGAATGACACTTACAGTATCACGCTCCAGAGCACTATTCAGCAGAGGTAAATGCTTAGGTTTTGGAACATGCAATTCCTGCTTAAATCATACAATCATTAGGGAGTTATTCTCTAGATATATTATCATCTTAAAATATTGTCAACATAAACATACAGGCATGTCGTCACTGTGCAAAACTTACTTCATTCTCTGAATTAACACTTCAGAGCATGTAAACCCGAAAACAAATTTCAAGACATGATATATTATATTTACAAAGGTGATAACATAAACCCACAAGCCTATCAAGAAGTAAGATGCTACAAAATAATGACACTGACACCGACACTCATACTCATCACAAAGGTAACATCATAAATAACTTTATCTTGATTCAAATCCAAATGGATGAGGCTGCAATCTGAGTCAATTTAATGAATTCAAATTGCATATGTCAATTAGGTTTGTCCTGTTAAATTCGTTTCAAGCTGATAATCAAAATACCCAAACAACATAAGTTAATTTACTGAATCTGCCTTCCGTTTCCATCTTTCGTTTGTTTTCCATCTATAAATACCATATGAGCACCAAATCCAATCTGAGAGAGAACTCAAGAAACCCTCCAGAAGTACCATCTCCTTCCGGCCCAAAAGCCCTAGCCCTAGTTAACAGCAAAGGGCCTTCCACCATCTGAACTGAACTCAACAACTCATTCGTAGGTTCAATTCCTACTCGATGCACGCCAAATCTATGTAAAGAGAAATTTATTGAACCCAATACATTAACCAGTCAACGGTTTCGGTTAGAATAAACTTAATATATTTGCTTATATGGCACTAAAAACCAGAGGAATACGCCATTCCATTATTTCCTTTGACATTTTGCTGTATATGCACCCAAGTCATTCAATTCCTTATCCTCCTTGCCACTTTTAGTAACCTCTTGTACCTACAGTTCTCATTTCTATTTCCATCAAACACCAATCAAACCAGAATTTGCACCAAAATTCTAGTAAGAGATCATGAAGCAAACAAACAAAAAACTGGGACTAAAATTATTCACACAACAATTTAGTTTTAGAAAAGAAAAAAAATATATTGTCGTTAGAAAATAGCCGTTAGCATAAACAGTTGATAATGAAGAAATGAAAATGTCAATCCAAAGAAAATTAAAACTCAATCCAGGAAATTATAAACATACCGAGAAGGTAGAAAGAGAGGCATGGCTCAATGGACTAAACAAACCAAGCAAAAGAAGAGGCAAAACCAGCACCGAAAGACCAGAAAGAGCTCCTCTTCTTTGAAGAAGCTCCATTAAAACAATAAACTCGAACACTGCAATCAGATCTCAAAATCTTTGATTTCTTGGTTTCTTGTTTGTGGGTTTTATCTCTTGTTATTGTTCTTGGTCCGTTAAATTAGCAAAGAATAGAAAAGTACATTAATGGAGGAAAAGAAACAGATGAAGAAGCAGTAGCTCTTGCCACATGTGAAAGATACAAATATATATAAATAAGAATCACTTCCTTTTTTTATTTTTTTCCCTTGAGGTCTGTGAAAGAAAGGGAGAGTTAAAGCATCTCACATGGACACCTGTACAAAGAAAGCAGTGACTTGATTATGGAGGGTGATGTCTCTTTCAACGCGCAAGGGCCCATAAAGAAAAGCAATGTTTTTTAGAGCGTTGATTGCTGTATTTTGTACGTTTAACCTGGTTTTAGTGATGGGTTTTTCCTTTTCTTGATGACTATTCTAAGCATTTGCTCCTAAAGTACTCTTTTTGGAGTGTACCGTTAGGTTCTTTAATTACCCCCTTTAACCCTCGACCACCTGCGTGTGTGAGCACCGACAGTATAGTCACATTCGGTGCCTTTGTCGTGGCATCGGACGAGTAACGATCTACTATACTACTATAGACAAATAGGAGTAGACAAATTACTATTTGATCCCTTAAATTCAATCATAATTATGATTTTATCACTCTTATTTGATAAATATACTAATTAATCCCTAAAGTTTAGCTCTACTAAACTATTTAGTCCTATTTTGTAAAAAATTAGGAGATTTATCATTAAATAAGAGACTAAATAGAAACGGTAGCATTGGTCCTCTTCCAATTCATCAACAAGACCTATCTCAATTCAATTTATGGTGAATTAGAGCTAAATACATAAATTCATTCTGAATTTTACAATTTTAATTTTGTGGCACTTTAAATTTTGCGAAAGACTTATCCTACATTTAAATTTATAAATTTTGATAATATTATGCACATTTTGCATTAATATGGATAATTTTAATGGTCTTTACCCTTTATTTGCAAAATAGACTCTTAGAATCATAATTTTTAACTTTCTAATAAGTGTTTAATTGATCTAATTTTACAACTTTAAGTGTTCAATAAAATAAATCTAAAATTTGAAATATTTTATAGTCTAATTTTATAAATTAAAATATTTAATGATTCAAAATAAATATTAAATATGTCACAAAATTAAAATTATTAAGTCTATAAATGAATTTATATATTCGAACCAACAATGAATCCAGTCTAGTTCAAATGGTTGACAGAACTTGAGCTCGTGATATCTAAATATTAAGAATCAAAATTCTATAATATTTTATTTTATGACCAAATAGTTAACGTTACTAAATTTTAGAAATTAATTAAGAGGAAATTATAATTACAACGGGAATTAAGTTATCTATCCCTAGAATTATTTATAAGAGTAATATCATTTTCATTATTTATTTATTATTTTATTATCACATTTTACTATTTTATTGTCACATCCATCATTGTTGCCGTCATCGTCGATTCTGTCTTTGCCGGTATTATTATTGTTTTTGTGATTCTCAGTTTTATCATTGTCGTTGTTGCTCTCGTTGCCTTTGTGGTCGTCGCCAATTATTATTTTTTATTCATATAGATATCTAATTTCTGAAATTTGTTAAATTGCCCAAAAGAAAATTGTATTTTGTGCAAGTGATGAGACGTAATTTGTATTATTAAAGGCCCATATGTTTAGGATAATCTTACAATGGACCAAACCTAAATGTGTTCTCAACTATTTTTGGATCTATATTTTGACTTAACAAGAGAATTTAAGTGGCCCTTCAATATATTTTTGATTGGTGTGCTTTCCATCCTGCATTAATTTCATATCTCAGATCTTTATATCTAACTATAAAATATTATCTTTCAATAGGGTCACATATTTGCTTAGAAGCATAGAATATTAAAAATCATTTTTTTTATTTGAAATTCTTAATTTTTATTTTGAAAGGTATTGATTTTTTCTTAAAATAATGTCGGCTCTTTAAAAAATATAAGAAAAATCCATAAATAAAAAAATATATTGACCGACAAATTATTTTGTCATAAATGTTTCAATGATTTTAAAATATGAAATATTTATCGTTTAATATTAATTTTTCCTTATTTTATAAATAAATTAACCAAACCATAGTTGATTAGTGCAAAATTATCCGTTGTTCTCTTTACTTTTATTTTGAGAGAATCCACAATTACGTTTTTCTAATAAATAATTATACATTTACCGTTCTCTCTTTGCTTGACCCAATAACAAGTAGACACGTGTTTATTATTTTATTGTTCAACAAAGCATTGTAAAAGTGTGTATTTAATTTTAATGCTAATAGAATAAAAATTCTTATGTTTAGGAAAAAGCCTAGGATTAAATATATATTTATTATTATGTAATTTTTGGTTTTCATGGTGACATGGCATATCAAACAAGCAAACAAAAGTCACCAATGCCCTACACGTAAGTAAGTAAAGAACTAAAGATGCTTTTTGATAATAATTAAAAAAGAAAAGAACCAAGTCAGTAATTTTATTCCATACAATTATTCTCAAATCTCAATCATTCCAAAACATGCCAAACTACATATGGATATAGATGCGACAAATATAGTGTTGATACTTACTATTTTATTATTTGTTAAACTATTATTAGAATCCACGAAACCTGTAAAATGATGTTAAATAATTAAATAATTTTTATAATTTGACGTGAATATAATATAAAATTTAGATAATTGACATGAATATGACACGCAGTTTAATATTATAAATATGTTAAATGGATCATATTGATCCATATGCAACTCGTGTAATACGTTTAATATTATAAATAGGTTAAGTAGATATATGATTTATATATAACCCATTTAATCTGATATTTTTAAGTTTTAACTTAAAAATAAATTTTCACATGTAAAATGCATAAATTCTTCAAAGTTTATAATTAAAATAAAAAAGTAATACAATAATAAAATTTAAATAGATTTTAATTCAAGTATTTATATCTAACACTAAAATTACGTTTCTATTCTTAAATAAACGGAACCCGCGTATCAAAACCGTGACACAACATGTTTACACTAATTTAATCAACCAAAGTGTTTTTTTTATTACCAATAAAAATGAAGTGTTTTTTCTTTTTAATTTGCTTTTATGTTATTGAAATAAGAAATTAAATATTTTTTATTTTATATTTATGATTTACTATAAATAATTTTTTATTTGTTTGAAATATTAATATATTATTTATTTATTATACTATATCTAAACTTGTGGATGTCCTAACTCTTTAAAAAATTGTCGTATCTCATTTCCATCTAATATAATTTTTGTTATATGAAATTACTCTGTATACTAAGTTAATCAACTAATGTTTTTTATTACCAATAAAAATTGAAGTAATTTTTTTAATTTGTTTTTGTGTCATTAAAATAAGAAATTAAGTTTTTTTTTTTTTATTTTGTATTCATAATTTATTATAAATGTATACATATATGATTTATGTGGAAGCTAATCAACATTTTTTTTTTTTAACTTTAGGATCATAATATATACATATATGATATGCTTTAAAAGAATTTTTTTTAAGTCATCGGTATCTGAAACCATCTAATCTGGCTCAAAATTTAATTACAGTTAAGGTTTTTCGTCCTCCTTGCAGGAGCGTTTAGTGAGGATGAAACTTGAGAGCTCTTCTCACATGTTTAATCTGTATTGCTAACTGAGCTATAATCTATACGTAAAGAATTATACTAATTAATCAATTATTTATAATTTATCTCCGGTTAATTGGGATCCAATTAGATGATCAATGGGAATGGACTCAAGTCCTTGTGGTTGACAATAATGCAGTGACTCGAGATTGAGATTCAAATTTAAGCCATCTCCAATTGATTCCAATATCAATTCTATAATGTTAATTATTGAAATGTAACATTTTTCTCAGCTTCTTATCTGGAGTCAATACTCAATGGTTGCTAGACTTGCAGAATATCTGAACTGCTAAAAGAAGCGGGGATTCAGATTTCAGAGACAAAATGAAACAAATCCTAATGATGGGCTACCCAGATAGATGTGATAAAAATGGGGCCATGGGCCTTAGACAAGGCTGTGGCCCATGGCTTAGATTTGGTGCTGATGCAAAACTTATTAATATAGTTTTTCAATTACACTCAACTATACTAATCAACATTGGATAAATTCAATCAAAAAAGCTAAAATGGCAAAACTACAAATTGCAGTGGCAGGAGAAGTTGTTTGCCACCTCATTCTTGCCGAATGGTGGTCGGATCGTGAAAGGAAGAGGAGGGGCAGTAGCCTCTGTGCAAGTCGATGAGAAGGCCCTTCCCATTTTGATGTCTATACAACGGTGGGTTAGCTATAACTTATGTGGGACCTATGTTAATTACTATCTCTATTACATAATACTTATCACATATGAGAAAATAATTTATTTTAAAATATTTATTATATTTATAATTTCAAAGAGTAATAAATATGTTTTTTAATATTTACCCTTTATATATGATCAATTAAAATTACTTCAATTAAGTATTTTTCTCTAAAAAATATTATTAAATTAAGTGTAATATAGTCAATTTATTCAATAATTTATTATAATTTAAACAAATTTAATGATTTCTTAAAAAACGTATGCAATAAGTATTAAATAACAGATATAATATTTTTTCAAGTTAATTTTGACTGATTTTGAAATTAGGCTGCAATTATATCAAAAGTTTGAAATTAGAGTGTCTAAATGGTTAAATTAATTTTGAAGTGCAATTATTACAACCCCTAATACCTTGGATAACCAAAATGGTTTAGCTAATCAACGTTCTTATTTTAACAATTTAATTATATGGTTCATTAATTTTACCTTTGTCAGATTATTTAATCTTTTTAAAATTCAAAGGTAATCAAATAATTTTTTTTCTCAAAACTTGGCAATTTATTAATGATAAATAGGGGGAATTACAATTTAATCTCTCAGTTATTTTCAAATACACTATTCTATCTTTTTTTTTTTTTCAAAATATATTATTGCATTCTTATATTTTGTGTATGTCCAACTCTTTTGTCGTTTTATCTATTTTCTTACTATTTACGTTTAAGCAAGTGTGAGACCAGCATAAATAATAAGATTTTAAATGGGTACTTAAATAAATTTGTTATTAGATACTCTGCTCGTTTACTGCGTTCAAATATATATTTAAACGAATTTGAGATGTATATGAATAATGAAATTCTTAAATCAACATGAATTAATGTATACTTTTAAGCAGGTCTGAGATGAATGCGACTAGTAAGATTTTAAATAGGTTCAGTTATAGATACTTAAAATGAATTTTAGATGAGTACGATTAGTAAGATTTTAAATTGATATGAATATGGGTGGTTCAAAATTCGCAAGTATCCGTCCGGTTTCCATCCCTAGTTGAAAGTTATAAATGAAGTGTTTTTTTTTTTCTCAAAAGGAAAGTTAGAAACAAGTATTTGACAATTAATTGAATTATATTAGAGTAACATAAAATATACTCCCTTCGATTATTTATATAGAGAAAGTCAAAATTTTTCTAGAATTAAGAGGTGAATTTTTTTTTTTCTAATTTACCTTGAAAAGACAATTAAGTGATTCCAAATTTCAATATAAAGATGATAAAAGATGGGAGAGATGATGTGCTATTCAAATAAGTAGTTTTATTTGCTTAGAATTTCAACAAAATAAAAATGTGGGCTTTAAATGTGGATTAATTGTTCTATGTGTTTAAAATACTTTAAGCTGTTTATGAGAACAAAATTGTAAGTGTGCAAATATTTTATTATTGAAGTTTACAAACAATATTGTAAATATAAACACCAAAACATGATTAAATTAACACAAACACAATAATTATTTTTATGTAGCTTTTTAACCTCCAACCGTGAACGGAATTAGGGTTTAGGCTCTCTCTCTTTACCATTCAAGAAGCTAATCAGAGTAAATATAAATGAAAACAATAATTTTGAGTTAAGCATTATTGTTTGAAGGGAAATTTTCTTTCATTCTAAATTTATTAGAGCTGTGTATAAATCTCATTATACATGCACACTTAATTATTAAATATAAGTAAAAATTGTATATATGATTCAGACTATATTTGCAACTCCAAAAATTTAATATGTACGCATAATGCATAGAAGTTCTTATTTTCTAATAGCACGATATAATCTACTCATTTGTACTATTTTATTTGCTTGTTATTTATTTTTAGATGTTTCAAAATATTTGAAAGATTTCTAAATTTATATATATAAATAATTATTTTTTTCATAAAAACTTTTATGATTCTTCATTAAATAAATTTTTTTAATTAATATCTTAATTAGTTAAAAATAAAAAAAGATAATAATTTTTATTGATTAAATTTTTAATACGAGTGTTTTGACAATATATGCATAATTTTAGATGAACGGAGTATTTCACAACATTAATTATCTGCCACTTTTTTAAATTTTTCCAAACTCAATGTTTAAATTAATAATTAAAGAAAGACATATTGAACTTTTCATTTTTACATTATTCCTAAAATTACAATTTTAAGTAATTTTTCTCCTTGTAAAAACAACGTCATAAAATAAATTTTCTCTAACAAGGGAAGTGGTGGTTGGCTGTCACAAGGATAAAGCGAAAGGCTTCATTAATATAAGTAGATCAGAGTAGTTAAGCGGCCCACCGGTCCCAACTACATCCTAATTGCTTGTCTCATGTTCTTCTCTCTGTAGGTCTTACTTCATTCTCCCTATAAATCTAACCTGGCTGTCTATATTGTTCTTTAATTGACCACTTCAAACTTAAATCCTCTCTTATGGCGGGATTTTTGTCACTCCTCAGACGCCTATACCTCACAGCCTATAATTGGGCAGTCTGCGTTGGCTGGCAAGTTCCACCTTTCCCTTTATCAGATCTCTCCTTTTTCCAATCTTTATTCTTTAAGTTCCAATCCTTACAATTATTTATTGTTTGAGGTTTCAGGTCTCAGGTTTTGTTTCTTGCTGTCAAAACTTTGAAAGAATCAGGTCATGAAAATGTCTATAATGCTGTCGAGAAGCCTCTGCTTCTTGCTCAAACTGCTGCCGTTTTGGAAGTATGTTAATGCTTCTTCATTTCTGTGTCTTTTCTAACTTAGGTTAATTCCCATGTCTAAATTTTAATTTTTTTTTTTCTGGGTTTGTTTCAAATTTTGTTTGGAGCAGATTCTTCATGGTCTAGCTGGTGAGTGAGCTCCACTTTTCTTTTAATTGGCATTCTTTATTGTATGAGATCTTTTATAATTAAAGTAACTTATCGATTTTTTTAAAAAAAATTTCTTTTAATCTGTGTGATGAAAAAGGCTTGGTGAGGTCTCCAATAACAGCAACACTTCCACAGATAGGTTCAAGATTGTATGTAACATGGGCCATCTTGTATAGTTTCCCTGAGGTTAGATCCCTCACCTCTCTCTCTTTCTCACTAGTTACTGATGGAATGATGACTATTTTGATTCCGAAAATCGGAAATCAATCTGATCTGAAATGGTGAATCTTTGATTAATTGGCAGATTCGAACTCATTTTCTTGTTAGTTCTTTGGTTATCAGCTGGTCAATCACTGAGGTATGTGTTGTAAATAAGTTTCTGCTGCTATCAATTCTTTTTTTTTTTCTTCAGTTACATGGTTTTTCTTTATAGTTTGATTTTGGTTCATTGAGATGCTATTATGAAATTCGAAAGACAGAACAGAGTCAATGAAATTATTGGAGATAATCAGTGGCTATTAGGTATGATCAGTGAAATGGAATTATTAAAGATAATCAATGATTATTAGTTATGAACTGTAAGTGCACCAATTGTATGAAAGAATTACTGAATAAGAGCACTCCAAATGGATGGCGAAAGTTATTTTCTTTTCTTCTTGTTTCTTTTAAGATTTCAAGCAGAATGATCAATCAGGTTCTGTTTTGTTTGTTCTTATCAAGTATTAAGTCATATTTGGATCTTACTTCAAACCACTTTCTTAATAGTAGGGGTACGTTATAGGATTGACAGTTTTCAAGTTATGATTCTTAGCCAGGGACTAACAAAGCTTATCTGCACAATTCAAATATTTGATATGATTATATTCTTTTAGCAAAATTCTCACTATCAAGTGTATTTTCTACCTAGCAGAATCAGAGTAAGTATCCATTGTGTTGAAATTTTCATCTAAGAAACATTTACTTTCATAAATGCAAAGTTAATTTATGATTCAGTACTTGATAAGGTCTGATCACTAGTTTCCGTTTGTTAAAACCTTCATAGACAGCACATAATTTTGGTTTTATGCATTCACAAATCTTAGTATATCTTTATCATAACTTAGGCTAAAAAGCATATGTGAAGTATTTGATGAAATGGTTATGTGAGCATTCTCACTTTTCATCAATAGATATAAACAAACAGCTAAGGACTAAACATCTTTGTATATTGACTTCACTGACCCCCTTTAGATGAGATGAACTATAAACCAAAACTAAATCACACAAAACAAGTTTTTCCACTTTGGATTGGCTCCAAAGTTCTCTTTGGTGGACTGTATTGAAAGAATGTTGGGATTTCTCTGGGGCATATCTAAACATTGTTTTATTTGCAGATAATTCGGTATTCTTTCTTTGGTACAAAGGAGGCACTCGGTTTTGCACCTTCATGGCTCATGTGGCTCAGGTACAATCTACATTATTTGTGCTTACTGACAAGGGGTGGAAATGTTGAGTTATATGTGGTTGATTAATTAATATTCAATTTGTGGTGAACAGATATAGCACCTTTTTGTTGTTGTATCCCACTGGTATCAGCAGTGAAGTTGGTCTGATATATTTCGCCTTGCCATATATTAAGGTAAAGAGTGCTGAAATGTTATTTACTGCATGTCCATGTAATTTCCAACAACTGAACACGATAGGATGGTACATGCATGAACATGTCTTGTTGAGGTCCATGTTCATCTTTTAGGATTTCTTGTTAGTTTTAAGGGCAGTACGCATGTGCACACCGAAATACCGGCTGTTGAAAAATTTGCCTTTGTAGGCTGCATAGAAACTCCTTTCAGTGTACTGAACAGGTTTATCTTTGTCATTATGGTGGAGAGATATGAATGGGAAAGGCTAAAGTTTTACAAAGGAAGCTGGTCAGCCATTTATGCCTTTTTTTGATACAAATTAATTCCACAAGTTTTTGAGTTTGGTATAAAAGGAAATGTTCATTATGCTCCTGTGAACTAAATTATGTAGAATTCAACATTCTCTAACCAAATTCTATCATTTGTAAATGTATTATGAATCTTATGCTTTTAGGAGCATGAATTATGGTGAAAGGTAACATTTTTGTTATCGAACTATTTGTTTGAAGTATGAATTACTAATCAACTGAAGTATGTGCAGAAATACGAGAAGTACTGCATAAAGTTACCAAATAAATGGAATTTTTCTTTCGATGACTTCTATGCTGCAATTCTTGTACTTGGAATCTATGTCCCAGGTGGGAACTCTATACTCTATAGTAGATCCAATCCAATCCATTTTATTGACTGGATTACTTTTTCTTTAGCCAACTGCTGGTGGTTAAACGTCATGAACTCTTGCAGGCAGCCCTCACATGTACAGCTACATGCTTGGTCAGAGGAAGAAAGCTCTCTCAAAGTCAAAAAAGGAATAGAATGGAAGCAAAATTTTCTGATCTGTTATATTTGGTTTATTTGCAATTTTATTCATGTACTAAGGAATTTTATTTTTGAAAAGTTTTCTTGTTTTTATCAGCTTGATCATCAACAAAGTAAACTGAATTAGTGAACCATCAGGTGGGGTGGGAGGTTTGTGGGAGCTAGAAAGGGAAAGAACCATCTCCTGTTTTGTAGCTTATAATATGAAAGAAAACAAAAGAATTGTCGTTGGTTTCTCAGTCATTATTACTTTCCAGCATTTTGGAGTATACTGGAAAATATTAGTTTTCTTGTATAGTTGTAAGATTGGGACAAGCATTAATGCAATATGAATGGCTATTCTTGAAATAACTAAACAGCATATGATGTGTGTCGAAAGTGTCCTGTGTATTGAAAATTATGGGGAAATGCAAAAGTCTTGTATGTTAGTGACTAAATAATAATAATCCACACCTGTTAATTTCAAACATCAACTACCGATCTTTATTATATTCAATTAAGCTGTTTTTATTTTTACACAATTCTTAACAATCAAAATGGCATTGCGTGAGTTTGCATCTTCTTGGGAGATGAATTAGGTAAATGATTATACTATTTCATTTATATTGAATTTCTACCAATTTCTAGAGCTATCCAATTTTAAAATTTTTTATTAACTAGCTTATTATTCTTTTGCAAAAATTTTACCATTTTTTGAATGGGTGGAAGAGAACTTGCACTCATTTTTTGCACATGATGATTGTTACTAAAACTATTGCAAAGAAGCGGGGATAGCTCAGTTGGGAGAGCGTCAGACTGAAGATCTGAAGGTCGCGTGTTCGATCCACGCTCACCGCATATGTTTTTCTTTGTTCTCTTTTTCGTGTGTTTGGCAAGCTTCTAACAGTCAAAAAACACAAATCTGTAGCCATATCGAACAAAACTTGGCACTGTATCCGCAAAAGAATATAAAAATCTCTGCTAAAAAATTTTAATTCCCTACGATGAGAAGCTTTTACTAACAAGTTATCCTTCTTCCTTTTTTTTGTTGCAATAGTATTGCTTTTTGTATTCTTAATTTTTTTTAACAGCAAATTAATTTAATATTGATATATTTGTTAATCATTTAATTAGTGATACTAATTTCATATGTAAGATGGTTTGGGTTATAGTAAGACCAACGCTTTTTTTTTTATTATTAATTTAATAGAGTTATCGATGTATTAAAAAAAAAAAAAGAAACAGATTCAACATTCTTAAATTAAACTCTTGGAATTGGACCTTATGTTTATAAAAAATTACGTTTTTTTACTTCTAGCAAAGAGAATTAGGAATTATATTTAAAAGATAATGAAATTTCATGTATATATAATATAATTTCAATGGTGTGTAAATACATTGATAAATATCTCAACAATAAGATAAATCAAAATTTATAATTTTTTATTAAAATTTTAAATGCTTATAAATGAATTAAATATTAGATGAAAAGCAAATACTTTAATTTTTATAACCTATTCTATAGAATAGGTAACTAGTCATTTGGTTAGTTTCATACCTAACAGTTTATATTTAAATAATTAAAATTTAATGGCTAAAATAGTTTCCGTATAATAAGGAAAATTTAAATTCTCTACAAAATAGATTTATCCACAATGGAAATCCACAAAACAAGTTAACGGAAAAAAAAAAATAAAAATGTAGCAATAAGAGTTCTTGCAGCTGCTTATCATCCAATCCAGTCTGTGAGAGCCCCATCACATGACTTCATTCTTATCCTTGGCCTTCAGAACTTGCACTAGCAGCACTCAGATCCACTTTGAGGTCAAGTTTCTGATACATAGCACAAACTGATTAGTCAACTTGGCATTCAGTTAGGCATGAACATGGTTTCAGAATCACTAGTTCAGTTATAAAATAGGTAAAATCGAAATCAAACTGATTTTGGATTGTTTATTTCATCTTTTTATCTTAATTACATATTTTAGACATAGTAATACTTATCCTTATTCAGTGAGGGCAAAAAGACCGGTAGTCTATGAGAAACAAAAAGTACCTTTCCAGTTATCTTGCTGTACATGGCAATCACATCCTCCACAGTAGTCTCGAAGTGTGTGGTTGCATCATAACTCTGCAGGGATATTTCAATTCCAAAATCTAATCAAATTTCAAGTTTCAGCATGCAATAACACCATGAAATTGTAATTGCTGTTCTGTTGAGATTATTTCTCAGATATATTATGAAATTTGTTTAGCTATGAAATAAGTGAACAAAGAAATGAAATTGTGTGTGTATACTCACTGTGGATATGAAACAGTTGTCCACATCGTGCTGGTTAGCAGGCTGGAATCTGTCATAAGTGTCGAAAAATATTTCGTCTACCGATCCAAGGAGATCTATGCCTGGCTTCAATTCTGTTTCAGGATCGTCAGTCTCTGCTTCTGTTGTAACAAAAGCAATGTATTTCCCTTTTGGAGCCACATTATGGGTATAGGAGCAGCAGAATAGATACCTATGAAGTACGGATTAAAGCAATGTATGATCAGATGTCCAGACTTAATAATAAATTTGAGGTACACGAAAGAAAGAAGACATACATGTCTGATTTTCGCTTGAGTTGTTTCTGAGGAAGAATAACCTGAACTGAGTGAGAATCACTCGTATGCGGGATCGGATGACTCATAATACATATAGCACGAGCTACTTTCCCAATCTTCTTTACCTGAAAGCAGGATTAAAGACATAGTTCAAGAGTAGAACTCCTTATCATTTTTCACATTGTTTCGGTAATCTAAGGTGATGTTATTTTTAATATTCAAAGAATTACCTTTTCAGGCAAATATGAAGGATCACATACAACCTTTTTGCATTTTGCAGTTTCTCCTTCTGATGTAACTCCATAAGCCTTTCCATCTGCATCAAACTCTACCTGCCAACATGAGGTCCAGTTTGGATTCAGTAAAATACAAAACGCGACAAAATCATACTAAATTAAAAGCATTACCTTGCATTCCGGCTTACAAAGCATGTAGGTGCCACCATAAACAGCACTCAAACGAGCAAACGCCTGTCGAAATTTATAACTACAATAATTAATTACTAGGGAGCCAGAATGAATCCTCTCTGTATATATATGGTTTCAATGTAATATGAAGGCAAACCTGGGGTAGCTCTCCTAATCCATAAAGAGGATAAATATATGGAGATCCTCCTCGAAAACGAGCTAAAGACTCTGCATATAGCTATCAAGGCAACAGAAGAAATAAGTAAAAACAGGAAAGAAGGTGAAGCGGGGAGAGCTATTACCTTCATCCTATTCACAAAATCCAATGCAGGCTCGTCCAAGAAACTATCTTCGACATAAAGTGCTAATGCATGCCCTATGAAGTCAACTGTATTATCTTCAAGTCCATATTTCCTACATCAAACAAGAATATAACTACTACTTTTAAAAATAAAAAAAAAATCAGATAAATGGAGGGGTAATTAAGGAGCAGAGATATTACGATATAACATCTCTAGCTTTAACCTTGGTAAGGTCAAGCCCTTCATGAGACTTTGGATCATTCTCATCATAATCTTGAACATAAATGAAAAATTTTCTAGCACGGCGTTTCTCAAACAATCCCATAAGTGGCGATTTTAATGCTTCCACATCATTAGCTGGTACTTTATGTATCTGCAAATCATAATCAATTCTATGTACAGCAAGACGATAAATGCTGTACTATCATACTGAGTTTAGTAATTAACCCAAGTTTTAGATGAAAAACCTTTCCTTTGTTGTACACAAAACTACCGTCCACAGCCTTGAAATTCAGATATTTGGTGACATCAGTGTGGATGAGAATGCGAACCAACGCACCATTTGCCATCATGAACTGTTGAATCACATAGAATAACTATCATTACGATGCATATAACAACAACAATGACTAAGTGTTAATCTCAAGTACTAGGGTCGGCTATAAGTCTGCAATTAATACCAAGAAGCAGTAGGTTTTTTGAGATGATTGCCCTCCATACTGGTCATAGGTCTACATCTTCACTCTTAACACCCTCCACTATTAATGTACCATATGTACAAATCGAGTTACAGTACATAGGACATGACCAAACTATCTCGTAAGTCTTTCTCTTATTTTATCGCAAACATCACCACGTACCTATTGTTGCATTTCTAATATTGTTCAATCTTCTGTGACCTTACATTCATCTCAGTATCATTGCAAATTTATAATGCATCAAAATCAAAATTTTGTATTTTTCCATACCTTAGGTATCATGTCAACATTATAGTCTCTGCTTGCGCCCAAGGATTCCGGAGGCTTATCGCCGCCCCTAAATCGCTTCCAGAGCTACAAAACCAAACGTGTGTTGATCTGAATTCAATCGAAATTAATTTTCAATCTTTTTAAAAAATACCTTACATAGAAAATAGATAAAATAATGACCTGGTTTAGATTAAGGGAAGTGGACTCTCCTCCATAATAATCATTTCTATCCATATGCAGTACCTTTGTCAAAAACATATCAAACATCTATAAATAACCTAAAACATATATATTATGCAATTTTTGGATAAATTTGAAATTAAATTAAGATTTAACCAATTAATAAATAATCAAAATCTGTGTTTAGATCTAATGTTGGATGGCTTACACATTACTTAAGAACAAGAATCAATATCAGAGTGATAGATATGAAATCAAATGGTTCGATAATTTGCACATTACTTTGAGTCCATCGACGGAGAGTAAACCGCTGAGGATGCATTCTTTGAGACCTGTTCCGAGTACTATGACGTCGTATTCTTCATCCATGGATCAATTAATGGAAGATGAAAACGTAAAAGAAAGAGAGAGAGATTGAAGTAAGAGATGAAAAGGAAATAAGAAATCCTGTTTAAGCAACTTACATAGAGAGAAGAGAGAAAAGGAGAGCAGGTCTATAGCGGGAAGTCCCTTCTTTTCGGTTAATTCTGTTAATACTACTCTACACGTGGTTTAGGCTACGCGTGCTTTTCTTCCTTTAACGCGATCAAAGATAGATGAAGGGATGTGCCAAGTTGATTTGGGTGGAAACCGCTTAAAGTAAAGTGGCCTTTAGGCTTTCTTCTAAATACTATAAATCATATTAACAAATATTAAATTTATAATATAATATCATAAATTACGTGTGTAGTTATTGAATCAAAATTAAAAAAAATGTAACATGTCAATTTAATTAAGTTCATTTGATAAAAAACTACTTAAAATAAGACGACATTTTGAATAAGAAATCGAATAATACTTCTCTTTAAAAAAAGAAAGACAGATGCAATTTTTATTGCTCAATGCTTCTCACGTCACATGATTCATAATGATAAAAAAAAACTTAAAAAAAAAAAAAGAAAAAACAATCCAATTTTATTACTGGTTGCTGCTCACGTCACATAAGTGACGATAAATCCAGACACTTCTGCTTCAAATGAATGCTAACTATTTGCTTGCAAAAATCACCGAGCAGACTTAATCGTGTTGGCTATGTCAATGACAAATCGGTATCTAACATCAGCTTTCAACATGCGATCCATTGCAGTGTTCACATATTCGATTGGGATAACCTCAATCTCTGGTTTGATGCTGTGTTTTGCTGCAAAATCTAGCATTTCTTGTGTCTCTTTCATTCCTCCAATGGCACTTCCACCCACCAGCTTTCTCCCTAATAATAATAATAATAATTATTAACAATGATTAATGATTGAGAAAAGTGAAATAAATGTACACCAATTAGTAATTAGTATAGCATATTTAAGGACTAATAATTGCTAATTACCCATTAGCAAAGGAAATGCTGGTAGCTCAAGTGGCTTCTCAGGGGCACCAACCAATACTAACTTTCCACTGGACTTTAACAGACCAATCAAAGGCAAGAGAGGGTGCGTTGCAGACACTGTGTCAATAATTCCATCCATCGTTCCAATTGCAGCCTATAAAACAAAATATTATCAATATTAATCGTACTAGAATATTCTGTAAATTAAATTATTTTTTATATTTAGTACATGAATGGACTCGTATATTAGATAATTAAAAATAGATTTAAAAAAAATATATTATTATGTTATTCTTTTTTTCTCACTGTATAACAAGAAATACTCTCGTTAACGGACATCCAGAGTTTTCAAGTGTCTCCCAATTTAGAAATGCAATTTATTTAAATACCTTGAGTTGATCATGGTCACGGCTCACCAAAAATGAATCAGCACCTAGACGGTCAACAGCTTCCTGCTTCTTATTAGGTGAGGTGCTGATGACAGTGACTTTAACCCCCATACCCTTGGCAAATTTGACAGCCATGTGACCAAGCCCACCGAGCCCAACAACACCCACATGCATACCAGGCCTGTCGAGTCCATAATATCTTAATGGGCTATACACAGTAATCCCGGCACAGAGTAGAGGGGCAGCAGCATCAAGAGGCAACACATCTGGAATACGAACAATGAAGTGCTCGTCGACAACCATTGAGTCAGAGTAACCTCCGTAGGTGGTGGTTCCGTCGTAATACTTAGCACCGTATGTAAGTATCATTTGTGGACAGTAATTTTCAAGATTGTTTGTGCAGTTATCACAGGAGCGACATGATCCTACCATGCAACCCACACCTACCTGGTCTCCGACCTTGAACTTTTCCACCTTGCTTCCTACCTCTGTCACCACTCCCACAATCTCGTGCCTGCATTTTATTAGCCATAGTTATTTCTTTGCTGTGAAATTCTATATTTGAGTTTCATTAGTAGTGACTAATTAACAACCATATATATATATATGAGAGAGAACAAGAGTTTAATTACCCAGGGACAAGAGGGTAAGTAGAAGAACCCCATTCATTCTTGACCATGTGAAGATCAGAGTGGCACATCCCACAATATAGAACTTGAAAAGCTACATCTTTCTCTCCTGTTGCCCTGCATTGCATAATTAAACACCAACACGCAAATACAATTACTATTTTATACACTTTTGCAAGACAATTAATTGGTTTTATGGGTTTTAATTGTATAACTTTAAACTAATAACAGAATTATACAGTAAGAAGAACAACCTTCTGGAGAATTTGAAGGGAGAGAGATGGCCAGTTTGGTCTCTTGCAGCCCATCCAAAGGCTTGTTTAGGATGCTCTTCCTCTGGCAATTTGGCCGCCATTTTTTTGCAGAGAGTTGAGAGCAGTAAGCTTTTGAACGTTTGGGTGATGGGCTAAGGGAGGTGCGAGCTTTCATGTATATAGTGGTGATTTGAACTTGCAAATTGCCATTTTGCGTACAGAGGTGACGTCTTTGCTGAGCTCTTCTATATGATGACTATTCGAGCTTGCATTGCAAGCCGACAGAGGTGACGTCTTTGCTGAGCTCTTCGATACGGTGATTATTACATATTAGCTGACCTAAGACAATTCTTTTACTTAAAAAAAAAAAAAAAATTAAGAGATGCTTTACGTAGGACAATCTTGAATTTGATGCTTTATTTTGCGTTTTTAAAAAATCCATGTCCGATTTCAATGTCTAAATGATCTATTTTTTATTTTTATCTGAACGAAAAATATTGATAATTGAGGGGTTAAATTTATTTATTTTTTTCAATTTGATATTTTTTATAGCTGAATTATCTAATAGGACGAAATAGGGCCATATATATTTATGTGTGTCTTATATAATTCAATTTTAATTTATGACAGTTGTCTAACGTGATAAATATAATTAGATTACCATTTTATCACTTATTTATCACTATTTTGTTTACTTTTTTTAAAAAAATTTCAAAATGGCTTAATTATTATTAATGCTGTCAAAAGCCATTACATCAGAAATAAAATATGGGTAATCAGTACGCCATTCCAAACAACTGGTATGAGAAATAGATGTCCGAACCACAAAATAAGCTGTCTGATTCGCCGACTTTTTAACAAAATAAATAGACTAAGAAGTAAACTCATTAAAAAGAGCTTTGCATTCTGAAATAATAGTACCAAGATATAAAAAACAATCTCATGTTGATTTAAAGTCTGAACCAACAGCATGAAGTCACTATTTACATCTATGAGTGTCACATAGCCTTTGCTTTTCAACCAACTGAGAGCTTCCCTTATGCCCAAAGCCTCTACCATAAATGGAGAATCCGCCATAAATGGAGAATCCACCACTCCTAAGCACATCATAGCTCCTCCAATACATATACTTGAGCTGTCGCGCAGGATCCATCCACACCCAGAATTCTCAGTTTGGTGCGTAAATGAAGCATCGACATTTATCTTTAATTTGCCAACAGCTGGAGTAGTCCACTGAAGAACAACTTGATGACCATGACTCACAGCTTTACGCTTATGAGCTTCCTGTGCTACACTCCAATCTTGCATAAGAGTGAACGCTCAAAAAAATACTGAGTTTAATCACCTTACTGCAGAAAACACGTTGATTTCGTTGCCACCATATTTTCCATGCAATATGAAATGCTTCTCTTATATCAGAAGATGAGTGATGGTGAAACAGCTCTTGAACCCATGCAAAAGGCGAAATAAGGCCAACCCTCCAACTAAATCTACTGCGTTGCCATTCTGATACAGCAAACGAACAATTATATAACACATGAATGATAGTCTCATCGTCATTCCCACAAATTGGGCATCCACAATCCTGAATAACTTTTCTTTTATAAAGATTAATATGAACAGGAAGAACATTAGACAAACCTTGCCACTAGAAATTTTCACCTTATTTGGAAGAGATAACCGCCACGTTGCTTTCCAAACATCAGTTGAAATACTCGACGAGACACCGTATGAGTTGATGTTAAAGTCTGATAACCACTTCAAACAATATAACGACCACTTTTATCATGTAACCAACACCAGAAATCCTTCTGCCTTCTGTTAACAGAGTATAGCAGTAGCCATAAATAAAATTGTTGCATAAATAAACAAAATAAAATAAAACTCATTATCATCTCCACTTCTCTCATTCCGTGATGAGCTAGTTCATGACCATAAACTCAAGCTTCCACAATGGAGAAATATATTTCTTCAATCGATTAAAACAGAAAGATACAGAGAGAAAGTATAATATTCTATTGCTCTGTTACATTAATGATCTAATCTAAGAATCATTTATATAAAGCTAACTAAAATTAAAATGGTAAATGCTTTTGCCAACTGGCATAGAAGGCTAAGAAATATTTACAGCTGTTTGTGATATAAATTATGTCCACGTGATGATTATCATGATTTCATTCCGCTCTTTCTCTGCCACTAAAACCCCACTGCATCTCCTCCTTCATTATTGGGCTTCATCAATTCTCCTCCTTTCAAATTCCAAGTTCTTTGCTCTAAGAAATCTAATTTCTTATTTATATAGAGCCACTGCAACGGTATCAAGCCCATTTCTTTTATCTTCTTGCTCTGCTTACAGACTCAATCCTCTTCTCTTCTCCTAATGTCGTCGCTGCAGTGCTTTGTCCCACTTCATTTTCCCTCTTCCTAAGCCTGGATTCTTCGCTGTTAAAGCTTCTCCAACTTGATTGACCACCTTTGGTTTCCTTAAAAAAAGATGGAAAATTGTGCCTTTTTTATGTACTTAAGAATCAAGCACCAAATTCTCAGGAGCCAAACAAATTATGAAACTCAATGCCGCATAATTTTGATAATTTAACTTAAACATTTTCCTTTTTTGGATTAATGATTGCTAAGAAGATAGAATCTTGTTCTTTTTTCTACTAAATTATTTTGAGTGCAGTTTTAAGAGTGCCTTTCATTAGATTATAGTTTAATTTCTTAATACTGTTTCTCACTTTTTAGATCGTGAATTAGTTAGGGATTTAGACGGTGAATTAATTAGGGATTTCACAAAGTAATTGTTTATGCTGATGTTAACGAGGATAAATTGGTAATTTAATCATATTTGTCACGATCGGATATCTGACTTGGATTAAAAGTCAACCATATAAGCAGACAAAGAGATATATGTAGACTTTATTTCAATCCTATTAGATAATTCGGTTGTCTAATTCATTAGGAGATATTAAATTGAAAAAAAAAAAAATTTAGATACCCATTTTTCATTATTTTCGTTTAGACATTAAAATAAAATAAAAATAATAAAAAATAATATTATATATTTTGCATTTTGCTAATGGGCATAAGCATAATTTTAGAACTATCAATTTTTATTATAAAAATAGTAGAATTGAAATTAGTTTTGAGCTAACAGTTCCCATTTCATTCCGATTTGAGAGCAAAATTAAATAATGTTTTTCAAACGTTCTAATATATAATTTTTCTTCTTAGTCCACAATATACATTTTTGTAAAACATTATTTTCCTTTCAAATAATTTATTTAATAATATTTAGTCAAAATAACATAATAACTTATTTAATTATTTTGTTTATTTACAAAGTTAATTAATTTCATTTTTTGAGTAAGAGTATTCTAACAGTTATTTAAATTTACTGATAGCTTTTTTAAACTTACATTACTTTTTTTTCTGGGAAAAAGTCGTAATCCTGAAATCGAATTTCTTAAAAAACAATGAGGTCCCTACTGCACCATGTTGAAATTGTGACCCTAACTGTCGGTTCACTAGAACCACAATGGAACCCGCCGGTGCTGAAACACCGAAATCAATCATTCTAGGACCAAATCATGTTCAACATTTTCAGATTTTAGAACCGGCCGTTCAATTCACCTGGCATATGTTTGGTCATCTTCCTATGGACTGCAACCCTCTAAAAAATTCGGATGGTTCCAGATTTGGATCCATGGAATATATATATATATATATAAAGAGAAGCTTTTGCAATAACAAAGCATACAAGTACACATGGATTCATGGATGGCAAGGCAGCATTGGATTAAAGTTAAACAAATTATACAAACACAAGAGTCAGTCACTTTCAACTTCAAACCATGGTTTTGCCCTCACTGCTTGCTAAAACATTCTCCTTTCAGCTCTCCCCATTTATCCAGAGTATGGCAACCTACCAAATATGCAAAATACAAAGACATAAGAATATATTTGGCCCTTTGAGCAAAATTCCCGACAGCCCTGCTATTTTTAGAAATAATGTTAGAGATAACAACCATCACCGTAAGCATAAAAACTTTCAGCGAGCAATTTTAATGGTTGCTATAATGATGTTAAAATCGTGTTAGGGAAATAATAATCAGTATAGTTGAAGTAAAAAAGCTAGTATAACATAGAAAATTATAAGACACACTAACCCCAACTTGAGGGACGTATCAGAGCTTTCATAGTCGTGTGCGGCACCATTTGAGTTGCAGACATTGGTCACTGACTCTGATGACTGCCCTTCTTCATAAACTACAATTTCTGAATCACCAGCAGTCTCCTTTCGGCCATTAGACATCTCCACAACCTTCAGTCGAACATTAAATGTTGCCATAATCCAACACTCAAAAGTAGAAAGATTATAAGAGAGAGAGAGAGAGAGAGAGAGAGAGAGAGAGTCTTATACTTGCTGTCTTAGTCGCTCGTTCTCTTCCATTAATTGCACTCCCTACGTGTGTCAAAGGGAAAAGTAAGGTTAACAAAGGAATGTTAATACATATGAAGAAATGTTCCGGAGCCAGAATATCAAAACATCATTTTCTCCCCATTTGTACAATTATTAAACTTTGTGAATTGTGTTCATAGACAAATTAAGTTCTTTAAATATCCTTTTGCAGATAAATTGATTTTTAAATTTCAATCATACCTAAAACTGGTAGAACTAAATTGTTTTTACATAGTCCATGCAGAGAGGAAAAGGACCAAGATACAACGATATTAACAACCTTAATCCATTCATTGCAACTATAGAGCGCAAAACAAAATTGCAATATAATAAAAACTGTTGTTACCACAAATAAAAATTCTTTTGTACAATTTTTGTGATGATTTGATAATTTGTGTTATAGTATGCTAGCTTTAAGAATTTAATTACATACGCAAAACGGCAAAAGCAATTTTATTTACCAGATTTGGAAAAATGACTTGCATAGATATAAATCCACAAAAATTACAAACATAATCACTTCCATAATCATATCATGGTTGAGTTACGGTGTCATTAGACATTGGGCAACATTGCATGCAAAAATAATACGTAAATAATACACAAGGAGTCCAGGTCAATCAAAGGACTAGTAAGTTCCGCAACTCACCTTTCTCTGAAGTTCGTCAATTTCTTTCATTATTTTTTCTCCCTGAGATCATTAAACAAGTAATATTAACATTCAGTATTTATAACCAAGTGACAAACCCAAGCTCACAAAAAAAAAAAGTGTTCGGAGACAACCTTCTTCTCTATAACACGACTTAGTCCCGCTTCAAGAGACTTCTCTAGCCGCTGCAACTCTTCTATATTTAATCCTTGAAGCTCTTCTCCCCTCATTTGCCTATGTTACATAAAATTTAACATATTGAGATACAAGCAATTAGTAGAAACTTAACAAACATATCAATACTCATACCTCAGTTGATGGCTTTTCTGTGCAATCTCCTTGCTCAACCTGGAGTGGTCAGTGTTCTCTACTAGCTAAAAATAAAAATATTTTCACTCATTTAGCAAGCCAAGATAGTGGAAAAGGAAGAAAAATACAAAATGGAATAGCCTAACAAATATTCAAATGTTTGCTTACAGAGATTATAGAGCTCAGCAGAAAAATGGCGATTGTACCATTTTCTTAATCCATGATTAGCACGATACAAGTCAAGAAGTAAATGGCAAATAAGATGATAATAAAAAAATTTCAATGGTCAACTTGCAAAATGGAGCATAAAATGCATGCATTTCACTAGAGATATAAGAAGTTCATAGAATTTAGACAAAACTAGTAATCCATACAATATTGGATTTTTTGAGATATAACACTAACTATAACATTCTAAGTTGAAAAATACTATGTCCCTAGCTAGAGAAAAGAACCCACCTGCAATTCAAGTGATGGTTGTTGCAGCTTCTCAAGATTCTTTGAATGCAAGTTATGCCTTTCTAGTACTTCCTTCATGCTTCAGAAGATAGAACACTTTAAAGTCACTTCATTGATTTTGATAAGTTATTCTAAAGATACAGCCATACAAGGGATAGAAAAGACAAGGGACTCTAATTCATTTGGCTATCCAAAAAGATGAATTAGAAAAACTTCACGATAAAACTCGCACAACCAGTCCCAAAATAAACCTGAAAAATGGAACTGCAAAACTATGGTTGCTTTATCTTGTAATAATAATCAAATACACTAATCATTCATGTTTCTGTTAATTCAAAATTTGCATCGACAATTGAAGAGAGCAAATAATATGCATGTAAATAAAAGAAAGGGAATACCGAAATTATAATGTAACAATGTCTGGCCCTGAACAAGAATAGAAAATTTTGGTGAAACAAACTGAATGAAACGTTTGCCGGCGCCAGATTATGAAGCATTCCCTAATAGGGCATGAAATGATTGTAATAAAGTAATAAGAGCAGCTTTATAAATACATCCTGCCCTAAAATGAAAAACTCATTTTACAAAACAAACTCAATTTCTGGGAGATAAACCATAAATACAAGTTGATTCAATTAATCAATAATAACCATCCAGGCTTGCACACCAAATCTCAGACAATGAGCTTGGCAATATTATTA
Source organism: Jatropha podagrica (assembly GCA_947857235.1). NCBI lineage: Eukaryota > Viridiplantae > Streptophyta > Magnoliopsida > Malpighiales > Euphorbiaceae > Jatropha > Jatropha podagrica. Next base: position 19,141 of record CANUEP010119714.1, on the reverse strand, counting down.
GAACCTGAAATTATAAGCTTACAACACATGGATACTAGAACAATATCTTAAATCGCATATCTTTTGGTCCTTTGGAAATGATTGAAATCCTTTTATTCCATTGTTCTATCTATATTACCACACTACTAATTGTTTCCTCTGTTGCCAAATTGACGATAAGGTTGTTCCTATCAAATAACAGGCCACAGCATAAGTTAAACCTATATATGCGTGGGAACCCTTTATAAACTTCAGAATATGCCCTTACAAAGACTCGTAAATATTTTGAACAGACCAAAATATTCCTAATGAACCCGGGTTCCTACATGTCCAATGTTAAGTAGTACATAATTGGTCAACCAAAGAGTAAATCCATAATAATCGACATATGAGCAAACACTAATGAGGAAGAAGATAAGATAAAAGATGAGCTAAAGAACACTATCAATGAATTTTATCATATCTAAAAAGCAGTTCTTTAAAAAAAAAAAAAAGAAAAAGAACAGACAGGCAAATAATGAAATTAATAACATGAGGTTGCTGTGCAAGGCCAACCATTTACAAAAACGTAAGCCTATGTAATCTTTACGAGTCCACAATATAGTCAGCGTGCAAGTAAGCTTGCACATGATACTATAGCAGTGGTCCTCGATCTATTGGTTGGCAATATATAATTAAAAAAAACATGCTTATCCTAATTTGCTATTAGTTTCAAATAAATTGATTACTTCTCCTTCTAAATTCCCCAAAAGCGCATTTTTCAACATGATTCCCTATAATGAATGGTGCAAATATGCAGCATATCAATCTTCAAACATGCATTTATAATTCTAATGCTTGTAACTAAAACCAGCATTCAGTGGGTAACCATGCCAATAATAGTCGTACCAATTGCCTTAATCATTAAAAGACTGTCTAGTACAAATCAAAGTGTCGTACTACCATACAATGAACATCCCCCATTGCCATTTTTCCAACTGGAGCTATTTTGGGACCACTACCGAAAAAGAAACAAGAAACAAGAAAAAGAACAAAGAAGAAAATATAACAAAACACGTTACAAGATCCAGACTTTTATATCCTATCTTTTTTGGAGTTTCATCTACTTCATTTAGTCTTTACTCAAAAATATCATATGTAGCAACATATGAAGCAATTACCATTTCAAAACTAACTTGACAACCAAAATGCTATCGACAACGACAACAACAACTAAGCCTTAATGTCAAACTAGTTGGGGTCGGATACAGGAAATGCTATCTAGTTTCCCTAATTCTCGATGCCATTAAGGACTATAATAGTTAACAAACCAACCCATGCCTGGTAGTTGCAGCTTTTTCAATGAATTGTTTAAAGTACAGACCTTTCGTTTTCTCTATAAATATAGATTCCTTTTTTTGACACGATTTTTTATACATACCAAGCTATCCATCCTATCATGAACTATCTTATCCCAGAGAACATAAAGAAAAAGGGACATTAAGTCCATAACCATATAACAAGCATCCTTGTATGGTTTAAAAATAATAGAAGATATAAGAGAAAAAAAAACAGCCCATAAGAAGGCCAAGAAGCCCTAAGAAAATGAAGCTATATTTCATGAAAGAAATAAGATTCACAATATTCCCATTTTGAGTAACGGTAGAAAAATTAAGTTATTAGTATTTTCTTTTTTAAATTATATGCAGTAATATTAATCAAATTAACCAAATAGCAAGGACTGACTGACGTGATGATAAAAGCCTTAAACAGTAACAAAGTAGATCCTTTTTAGTAGTCTAAATCACATATTATCAATTCACGAGAATCCATTTATATCCTCAACAAAACCCATGCTATTACCCCGTTAAAACCTTTCATTTCTTTTATATTTTCAATAACTTTTATCAATTATCTCACAACAGAGGAGAGAAGGAAGGGAAAAAAAACCGCCATTCTCCTGTAAGGTTGTAACCCCAAGTGAGGTGGAGAAAGAAAGAAGAGAGAGAAAGACCTGGAGCTGCAATAATCAAACATCTTGCCAGTAGCGGAGAAGATAATAAGAGCAACATCAGCATCGCAAAGAACAGAAAGCTCTTCAGCTTTCTTAAAAAGCCCTCTTCTACGTTTGGAAAACGTGACTTGTCTAGCCGTAGCGTTATGGATCTTCTTGATCTGAATCTTCTCTCTCGCCATATTTTCCTTTTTTTTTTTTTTAGCTAAAACAAGAAAGAAAATAAAAGGACCAAAAAAAAAAACGAAAGAAAACTGAACCTTCCTCCTCTTAACTTATCGCGCAGGGAATAAACCAGCATACAAAGCGCAAAAACAGAAATGGGTATAATTAATTAACTACATAAAAGCAAGAGAGAGAGTGATAGTGGCGGCGTTTTGCCAAATTTAGAGGGGAATCTGATACAAAACCCTAGTTAAAGGAAAGAGAAAGCATTTAGACAAATTTTTTTTCAGATCCAAACACAATAACGGAGAAAAAGAGAGAAACTTCACTGATTATTAGGGTTCGAGAAACAGAAAGAGATGAGAGAAGGAGAAGAGAGAATGGGATTGGTTGACGCCTGAGGAAACTTTACTACTTTCTTTGCACTTACCAGTTTGGGGGTGTTGGTTTCGGTGCACTTTCTTTGTTTTATGTCATTTGAAAGAAAAAGTTGCAGAAAAATGAGAAAAAGCTACCAATAAAGAAAGGAAGGAAGAGACAGTGAGTGTGAGGGAAACAGAAAAAATGGGTAATAAAAAAATAAAGTCCTTTTATAGTGCAACAAGGAATGTTCTCTTTTTAACCCCTATAGTTTTAGTTGCTGTGAAAGGTTAAGGTCATAATCCTATTTAATCCGAATAACTCAATCGGAATTTTATAAATTTATTATCAAATCTAAATTATATTTAATATAACTCAATAGGATTCTCCAAATCTCCAACTTGCACTCTCAAAGCAATTATATATATACATGTTCATAAATTTATAGATAATTTAATAAAATAGAAAAAATAAATAATAAAATCAATTAATTCAATAATTTTTTAATAAAAAATTATAAAGACAGTCATATTCAAATTCAATTATTAAAATAACAATTAATATTAAAATAAGCATTTATTAAACTTTCATAACCAACTAAGCATGATTTTCTTGCTAGTGATCTAAAAAATTATATCATATTATTTCACCTATCACAAAAACTATACAAATATAATTTATACTCTTGATTTTATTACAATATGGGAAAAAACACAATGTTTTGATGAAAAAATATCAGAAATAAAAAAATATCTTCGGTACTAATATGATTAATTTGAATTAACAAAGATTTTTCAAACCAACTATACCATAACCAAAAAATCAAATAAATATTTATAAGTAACCGATTCAAATCAAAATCAATATATTGATAACCGAATCAAATCAAAATTACTCAATTCCGTTTGGATTTTTGATTACATCTAAGATTTGCTCGCCCTTAGATTAAAGGGTGCATTTGAATAAACTTTTTACAAAATATGTAAATCTGTGATATTTTTTAAATTGGATGATTGCCTTTTGTTGTTCCTTTTTTTAAAATAATAATAAAAAAAGAAAATAGGTTGCATAAGTATAGTTTATATTATAACCTAGTAATTTTTAATATTTTTTATTGGCTTTGGAATGAAGATGGCCAAATCAAGTGTATGGATATGGATGCAATTAATAAAGTACAATTGATGTACAATGTAAAAGATTTATATTAACATTTTCTGTTGATGCAGTTTTGAGTTCTCCCACATTAAAGACAAATACTGAACATACACCATAAAACTCAAAAGCATTGTGATCCAACCCATCATTCCAAAACAAAATGTCATAAATACATAAATTAACCTAACTCTTTTGCATTTTACTAAAAACTTTAATATTTTAAATTTTGTGAAAATTTTATTATATTCTTACATATTTTTTTATATTAATAACAACATGTCAGCGGTTTTAATTTGTAAAATTTGATTACGGGTTTTTTTTCATCATTTTTAAAATATATTCATTTTCTCTTTTGCTTTTCGGTCTCATTTAATGAAAAAAAAGTCATTTTCATTTAACAAAAAGAATTATTTTAAACTGATTACATATTTTAAACTAATACATAAAGAATAATTAAGAGAATATAAAAATATAGTCTAACAATGAATATATATATATATATATATATATATATGATTTAATAATAAATTCATATTTAAATTTAAATAAAAAACAAAAAAAAAAAAGTAATTGAGGAGCTCCACATGAGGTCCCTGTTTCGATGTCCAGTAGTACTTAGGACAACAGTAGATTAGATCGCAAAAGATTTTTCTGACTGTCGGAGTGGGTGTTGACCCACCACGCTCGACAGCTACCGCTCATAGTCAAACATGTCCCTGCCATTCCCGGCATTTATTTTACTGCTACATTTTATTTGTACGATTTATATTATTTTTGATTTTATTAATTATTAAAATATGTTATTCACAATTAAATAAAGGTTTATTTTATACCAACAAGTCATTGTCAGAGAATTACTTGTTTCACTCTATTAATTGAATCAAAAATTGAAACCGAAACTAATAAATCAAGTAATCGAACCGAAAAACGATGCAAATCGGTTTTTAAAAATATGTTATTCACAACTAAATAAAGAAGCCAATGAGGAAAATCACCTTTTAAAAAAACAATAAATAAATAAGCTAACGACGCGTTTGGTACTGGGTTCGAATTGTCATCTCCCTTGTGACATCTATCCATTTAATGGGCTATGCTAATGGGCTTTACAGTTTCACAGTTTCGATTTTGTAGTTTGTTTTCGATTACAGCAATGTGATAATATCCTGATACTAAAAAAAAAAATAAAAAAAAATATTTTTTACCAACAAGATTGATTGGACATTTATAATTTGCTGCTGTAACCTGTGTGAGTCCATAATTGAGTTTGCTCCTGATATAATGGGTGGGCCTGAGAATTTAAACCTTTACCCGTTCACATGCATGCATCAACGTCAAAGTTCTTGTTCATTGTTCCAGGCATGAAACGTCAAGTTCAAGTTATAATTGTGAAAAATCCCTTTCAATCTCTAAATTGAGTTGGTACTAGACTTTACAAGATCTTGTGCATGCTTTTGTTAATCGTAATTTTATAAATTATAGTTAACCTACTACAAAAGTGATATGGACCTGATAGTATAATCTTGGGTTATCAAAATGCACCGTTTTGATTAAACCCGCTTGAATATAAATTAATAAAAATTATCACGACATTATTTAAATTTTTTATTAATGATTTTAGGCGATGTCTTGTGTGACTTGATTTGTTTAGATGGGTGACTGAAGGTATGTATCATTGCAGCAACAAAATGCGTTTTTCAAGTTATTGTTAGAGTTATTATATCTTGTTCCGTTTACTTGTTACAAAAACTCTGGTAGGGGTGTTATTACAACGTACTTGGGCTTACTGGAAGGCCCACCAAACTTAGATAGTTTCATTACAAACGAACCTTGTGAGTTATGAATTTGAAATGGTCCAAGTCCAACCAGCATAAATATTTAGATGGAATTAAAAATAGTTTCATTAGCTCTAGTCTGAACCGAACTTTAATTAAAAATATTAAATATTTAGAAAACCAATTAATTTTGATTGGTAATTTTTTTTTCATAAATTGCGGTTAAAATTCATCGAATGAACCAAAGAGACAAAGCTACTGCTATATGAAACGTAGGAATTTAAGGTAAGGTAGGTTTTAAACTGGAATTGGTTTTTACTACATTTTGGGTGACTGCCACTGTGAGCTGTTCGGTCAGGAGCACGAGTTGTGGATCGCACATGTTTGTCATGAGTACAATCAATTGAGTTGCAATATGGCATTAATAATTCCCTTTCAAGGCAACCAAAAAGAAAATGCCCCACCCTTCTAAAGTTTGAGCTTTCAACTTATTGTAATTTGAAATTCAAATGCTGATAATTTTTTACCTACAAATATATATATTTTTTAAAAATATTAAACTATATATATATATATATATATATATATATATTATTTTTAACAAGTGTTTTAACATTTCAGTCGAAAATAGTACTTAAGTAAAATTTTTCCTAGTAACTCTAGGTTGATAAAATTTATTTGATAAACTTTATTTAATTAAAGCCAATGATGAAATGTCACTATAAAAATTTTCACTAATTTAGTAAATGTTATTTAAAGGTAAACCTTCTCCTTGTTGTATAGCTCATGACATTATTTTGGTCCATTAAACTTTCTATATATATGTATATATATTAAATGCAATTTGTCGTCGAAGTGTATTCAAAATCTTTTTACATGATAAGGGGGAAAGGTGGGTATGGGCCTATCTTTGTACATAAAAGATATAATTGGTCATGCCATTCCTATGCTTTGATATAAAAAAAAAGACAAAATGGCCAAATATATAATTCCCCCCAACTTTGCATAATTTGCTATTTGAGTCTATAAACTTTGCGGAGGACCTATTGTGCCCTTTAACAACCAAATTTTGTAGCTATTGTATCCCTTATCAAGCTGGATCAGTGGAGCGTGGGGGAAATCACTACACATAGCGTGAATAGTGGTTTCTAAATCCAACGTGTACAAAACAACGTCGTATTACACTATGTTTAGTACAAATTAAGTGCTGATTTAGGGTTTCTAATTCCCTTATGCTCTCTTATTCCCTCTCTCCTTTGTCCTCTGTTTCTTATAAGAACATAAATTAGGGTTTTTGTAATTAGATGGATTTGCTTCAGAGTTTTTAATTCTGAGCTGTAATTGCGGTCAAGTAGCAGTGATTAAAGTCTCATTCACCAATGCGAACCCAGGAAGGAGGTTTTTTGGTTGCAAGAGATATGGAGTAAGTCATGTATTGAAACTTGAATATTTTATTTTTTTTTCTTTAAATGGAGGTTTAAGAAATTGTTGTTTGCTGTGTTGATCTCAGAAGTTAGGCGCATGCAGTTTTTTTCAGTGGTTGGATCCACCATTGCCAGAACATGTTCAATATGTGATTATGGGCTTACTTAGACATATTAGGGAATATGAAGAAGAGAGGAAGAAGCACAAGACTATATATCAATTTGGCATTGCTACTTTTGTGTTGTTTGTTATGATGATAATGTGGGATAGATTGAAGAAATGGGTTATGTGAAGTTGCAGTAGTGTGGATTGGGAAGTTGGTTTTAGCTTTTGTTGTGGGTAGAATAGGCTGACTGTGTAGTGATTTTGAGCACTGGGGGTAGGCACTTTTTGTATAGTTTGTAGTCCCCATTATTATTCATGTCCTATTGCTGTGTAACTTCTAAGTTGGAAATGAAATTAACAAATGTATAGCCAGTAATTAGTACTATATAATGAAATTAACAGAAGATAAGAAATGCATTTCCTGAAATTGGTAAATTTCCATTAAATAAAAATTTGGATCCAATTTACATTCCAAAATGACTAAAACATTGGTACTTTTACAACATCTAAGTTCATAAATACCAACTCTAAAACACTTGAATCTAATATACATATCAAACTAACAAAAACATTGGTAGTAGTCATAATTGTTTCACAACTACCAAATACAATAAACAAAATAGAAAGATATGAATTTGATTAGGGGTTTGTGCTATGTTGAGATGGGAAGTTGCTTCCTTGTGATGGCTGACTCATTGCAAAAGTGTTGGTTGATGTTCTTGCAAGTTGAGATTGCTTATGCTGATGCTGTGTATCAAGTCTCTACTGTTGTAGTTGCTTAGCTGTGACTGCATTTTGGCCCTTCCACTTCAATCCAGGAGCTTTGAATCCCAAATCCCTAGTTACAACAGTAGAGTTCTTCAGCTTTGATCCATGACTCACAACCCTGCTGCCACTATTTAGTGATGACTGCATTAAGATTAAAAAGTGCAGAAATTACCATAACGGGCATATTAATATTAAAACTAAGCCATTTCGTAATTTTTGGAAACAAATTAAAATTGCATTAGACCAAACTAAAATAATTGACAGTAAATATAAAACATGATATGTTGTTGCACTAGTGGTTTCATTTATGTAAACTCCTATTTCTCATGGGGCAACCTGCCTTTTAGCTTGAGAAGCCATTGTTGGATCTGCATATCTCTTTCTATTTGGTGGAGGTAATCGTTATGTCCCTCTAGCCTTAGGGTTGGTACCCTGAGTTGCTTGAACTGGATTTTGTGCTGTTGTAGCTCTTGTATACCTTCTAAATTGCATTGCAGCAAATGTAGCCTAAGTTCTAGTTTGTTCAATGACAGATGAAGGCACTGAGAAATGCATGAAGTGAACATCTAAATCCCAAAATGGCAATGAAATGATGTTAAAAAAATGATGCATTTAATTTAATTTAATTAAGGATTGAACATTTACTGGTGGTAGGTGGAGTGAAATTGGTATCTGGTCTTTCAATTGCTCTTGGGTGCTGGCTTGGATTGTTGCTCTGTGATGGAGTTGTGTCTCTTGCCTGGCTTGGAGTGCTGCTTTATGCTGGAGTTGTAGCTCTTGTTTGACTTGGACTATTGCCTTGTGCTGGAGTTGTGGATCTTGTCTGACTTGATGTTGGTGCCATTACAATTGTAGCAGGGTTAGCATTAATATTCACCTATACAAACAATTATAAACAATTAGATGAAATCGATGACAATATTGTAAGTAGTAAATTAAGAAAAAATGTTGAAATGATTGAGCTGCAGTTCTCACTTTCTGTGGGCAACCCCTTTTATTGTGTCCAGGATGTTTGCATAGTGTACATGTCATAACAACACCTCTCTTTGAATGCTTTCCAATCTTCTTTTTTGGTTCATCTTTGTCCCTTCGTTTGTTGATCTTTTTTCTCCTTGCTTTTTTTTGCTCAATGATTAATGGTAAAATAATAGAATTATTAGTTTCAGGCCAAAGTTTTATTCCTAGCACTGGTTGCACAATGAAATTATTTGGCAACAAAAAATGTTATTTCCTATACCACTTGGGAATGTAATCTTCTGGATTCAACTTTCTATGATTCATGGCACAAATTGCATGTTGGCATGGAATGCCTTTAAGCTCCTATGACCTGCAACTACATGTCATTTTACTCAAACACAAGTGTGTTGGTATTTTCCCTCTACTATCTCAAATCCAGTATCCCCATTCCACTTTGGTGTACAAATGCATAGCTAATAGCTTATGCAATTCCAATTTTTCCATTGCAACAGGTGAGATATCACAAATCCATGTCTCTGCAAATTCTCTCGTTCTCACATTCCTCTCCATCACCTGCTGCCTAATCTCTTCACACATGCTTATAATTGATTTCAGTCTGGCACTGAGTATCCACCCATTAAATGTCTCAGACATATTATTTTCAACCACATCACACTGAGTTGAGGGACTAAAGAATGCCCTACACCAACTGTTGGTATTATAATACAATAAATCCTCAACAATACCAGTACCAAATTTGCTCATATCTTTCAACTTCTCCTTTAATATCATTTCAAATGGTGCCCTTGCCACCTCCCAAAACTTCTTCCTTCTCTCTTCACCCCTCCACTTCTTTGCCCAGTTTGTCCAAATATGCCTTACACACATTCTGTGCTCAACATCAGGTAACTGCTAACTAATGGCTCTGTCCAATCCCTATCACACATAACATTAAAAGAAAAACCATAGTTATGCATTATTAAAAATTTATTAGTAAAATACACAATCAAAATGTAAAATAAATAGCATAAAGGCCACATACCTTCTGCATGTCCGTCACAACTGCCCATCCCTTCCCTGTGGTGATACCCAAATCTTGCTTAAAAGTGGAAATGAGCCAAAGTCAGTTCCTTGTGTTTTCAATGTCCACAATAGCCCAGGCAATAGGAAACATTTGATTGTTTCCATCTTTAGAGACAACACACAATAATTGGCCTCCACATGGCCCTTTTAGAAAGTAACCATCCATGCCTATGATCTGCCTTATTCCAGCCAAAAAACCTTGTTTACATGCATTCAAACACATTTATAGTCTCTCAAATTGTTGTTTACCATTTGCCAATCGTTTGCACATCGCAAAACAAGTGGATCCTGGATTGGAATTTCTTATTTGTTCATAATAGTCATGGATCCTACCAAATTCTATCTTATAGTCACCCATGGCAGACATCAAAGCCTTGATTTTAACCCTTCTTGCCACTGTTTTTCCCACATAAACCTTCAATTGATCTCTACAAAGATCCTATATATCCCTTATCTTAATGCTAGGTTGTGATAAGATTTTCTCTTGAAAGTGTTTAGCAATAAATTTGGAATTGCATAACTTATTTCTATTTGTCCTATAGCACTTATGTGTTGGAACATAAGTCTTAATCACAAAATTCTCAGCCCCACTCTCTTTACTTCCAAACAATAACCAAGGGCAGCCATCTCTGTACTTTACTCTAACTCTCCCAGGTTCATTTGGGTTAATGGTAAGATTCACACCTTAGTTATTGCATACTTTCTAATTGCTTCTCTAAACTGACCTACGTTCACAAAAATCATACCTAAATCCCAACAAGGAATTGCTGTTGTGGGATCATAATGCAATTTCCTTTTCTATTATTGCTTGAACTGCTTATTTCAACCTCATTCTGATCATCATCAGTCACTTCTCTACTGTCTAGGTCAGAATCATTTGGGTAGGGTTCATTGTTACCTGTTTTCCCTTTATACCTATCACTAATGTGATCTTCCCCTCTAAACCCAAAGTCTGCACCTGCTTCCCCTAAAGGCAAATCTGCACAATCTTCTTGTCTAGGACCCCTAACTCTTCTCTTCTAAGCCCTTACACTTTGTCTAGCTTGCCTAACTCCTCATCATTATCACTTGCATCTTCTGATTCCAACCCCTCACTTTCAGAACCTTCCTCAGATGAAGCTTTACTCTTCTCTAGGTAGTCACTATCATCACTATCTTCATTGTTTGACTCATATTCTTCCTTTATAATAGGCCTTGCCACATCCTCAATCCCATCTAACCTAACATTTTCACCAGTTAAAGTATTTATTGTCTCCACATTATCATTAATATCATTGCCCAAACCCACATTGTCTGACTCAACTTCTTTATTCACACCCCCACCAACATTTACCCTTTTTGGATCTGTAATAACTCCCTCAATAAGACCACCAAACTCTATCTCCTCTACCTCATCCACATCATGCTCCACATACAAATGGAGGGTTTCACCATGACTCAATACACTGTGCTCAAGAAGCACATCACTATCTTATATAAATAACTAAATACCTCTGTCCCTCCTGCTATTACAGATTTTGCAAATATCTTAAACACATTATTATACCCAAAAGACTTGGCTGTGGCTTGCAACTCCACTAATGAAAGTAGGTCAGGGTCCACATTGGGTTCCACAGTCACATGGCCCCCTATATACCTCATTTGTGGCTCAAGTTGAAACATACCACCATGATTCTAGCTCAAGTGTATTCTCTTCTCAGCCATAATAATATCCTACATAAAGAAATATTTAACTAAGCTCCCATGTGCATTTCATTACTAAAAGTTACAATCTGAAGATCTAAAATTTGCTACAAAACACATTTTCTAAATAACCCAGTATTTTATCTCAAAATATCCAAAAAACCAGGTCACAAATATTTCTTTTTCTATATAACGACAAACACAATACAATGACCATTCTAATATAAACAACAACACAAACAGTTGACAAAAACCCAATATACCCAGAACATAATATAATCAGTAAAATCTAATTAACAAAAACCCTAAGTCATAGCAAAAACAGGTCAAATACTTACCTATTACAGGAAGTAGTACGCAATGTCACCTCCCTCTTCAATCAAAAACACGCTACAAAGACGCAATGTAGGCACTTCAACAAGCAATGTGAAAGAAAGGGATTTCAAGAAGATGGAGGAATCAAAATTTTTAGATTTTCAGTTTGGGAATTTTAGTTTATGGGCGGGTTTTATTATTTTATTATTTTGATGTTTTGTTATTTCTCCTTTTTATGTTTCCCATTAGTTGTTATACATTAGGAATCCAGAGTGACCAAAAACTTAATGACACATTAACAAATTATTACACGTAAATGCGATTATGTTTCACGCAAATGATCCAGCTTGGCAAGGGAAACAATAGCTACAAAATTTAATTGTTAAAGGGCACAATGGATCCCCCGCAAAATTCAGGGGCACAAATGGCAAATTATGTGAAGTTCAGGGGGAAAATTATATATTTGGCCATTTTTTTAATCTTGATAAAAAATAAAGTTCATGATATAATATTGCTTTGCAAAATAAATTATAACGTGGTTATAGTTATGAGTTTTATTTTTACATTAAAGCAATGTCTCTAAATATTTCTGTTAATATTCTCCTTATTATTGGACAATGATTAGACTTGTTAAGATTGGTACATATTATGTTCTTTCTTAGGCAAGCAATGGTTCTCATAGGTTGAGATATATATGATATCTAGAACTAATATGTAGGTGCTTATTATTTAAATAAGTTCATTGAATCGACATGCATGAAAATTCCATATGAAGATTACCTGTGTTAATGGAATACTCAAGTGATGGTTGTGGAAGTGATCATTTGACTTGAAATTACTAAGCTATCTTGTATGGGGATGACTATCTTTTGATTCTTTGTTCACATTATTTTTTCATGAATAATAAGCACTGATTTTTTAGACATAGCAGGAAATGTATGGAGATACTTATGTAATTAAGAGAGGATTCATCATCCTAGATAAATCAGAAAAAATATTTTAATTGTTCTCTATTAGTATTGATTAAGAAATCCTTACACAAAATAAAATGAAATTAACAAATTAGATTTGAAATTACATTCAAACGATTAATGTCTAAGATTAAGAGAATTAATATGATTTAGTAAAGTAGATACACTTCACGCTTAATTACTATGTCAAAACATCAATGATGAATGAAAATTAATTACACTAACGAATCATACACTGAAATGTTAAGTCAAATCATTTTCACTTTTTAAATATTTAGATAGTCTTTGACATGTTGTTAGACAATATACTTGACATTTAAATATTAATTAATTAATTTAATATTTATTGTCAACATATTTGGAACCTAAAAGTGAAAATGAAAAATCGTATAAGTATGACTTGATTATAAATGAGTTTTGTAAAATTAAGGATAAAATTATAATTTATATTTAATTACAATTTTATCTAAATTATGAAGATAAATTTTGAATTAAATAAATTTAATATTTTAATTATAATTTAATTATTTAAATAGTTAAATAAATAAATACAATTGATTAAATGAAAAATTGTATTCCTATATCTATCAAATATAAAAAATTGTTAATATTTAACTTATTCGTTAATTCGATTTGTTTCTATAGTTTTTCATTTTCCTAGACCCATCCGTAAATGCTATATATCTTCTCTTATAACGTGAAAATCATTGGAATTTAAAATTTTCAATAGTTCATGAACATATACGTTACTATTAGCGTCAAATATATGCATTGCCAATAATTACTACTATTTTCTCATCAATGACATTTCTCACTTGTTCAGGATTGGAGTTTCATAAGATGCTGTCTACATATAGATTACTGAGTTTCTACATTCTCAATATTTCATAATTTATGTTATAACTCATTGTTTGTACTCGTTAGATTTATTCGTAATTTTTTTATATATAATTTTCAATCTTTTCGTGTATATTAGAATATTATAAACCACCTATAAATATAAACAAGAAAACATGTGTTTGTTCATTTTTAAAAGAGGGAAAATAGAAAACTAAAAACAAAACCCATTTCAAACCACTACACAATTAGCTTCCATTCCAATGTTATTTGCTTCTTTTTTTAAAAGAAGGAAAACTTTTTCTTGACTCCACAAGTGCCAATGTTCCCTGTCTGCACAACAATTTCATACCACTTAAAAGAGGACAGAGGTTTAAAATTAGGTGTCATGATTTGTACAACCCAAGTCCATGATCCATTTGGATGAAGAAGAGACAATACATGCAATGCGTTTAACTACATTAGCAATGGCAGCAATAGAGAAATAAGCAGAGTTTAGTGATGTTTGGTTTTGGGAACTATGCAAAATCTTCAGCAGATACCAAAATAAATTTCTCAGAAGATGAGGTTACTGCATTCTTTAGCTACCACATTTGCTCTCGGAACACATTGAGGCTTATTTCGTAGTTTTTGGGTTATGTTCTTTTAGTATGTTCAGATTCATGACAACTTCCTCTCTGTTGTGATTATTTCTATCATGATTGCCCAAAAAAAACCTCTATTTCCTCTGATGTTACTTGTCGGCTAAAACCACTAGCAAGTGCACTACTCATTGCCTGCAATAGCTCGGAATTTTCTGTATAAAGTATTCTAGTGAAAGTATTAAAAAGGAAATTTCAGAACCAAAGAGAAATTCAGACTTAGCTACCTCGTTACTGCCATTTGTTCAGAGTTATGAACATAAACCAAGAAGAAGACTCCTGACTGCCATTTGTTCACGTGAAGTTTCTCGTACACCCTCTTAAAGTTCATAAAATAAGTGGTGAGAGAAGAGTAACCGAGCAACCTCTTGAAGCCAGGTATATCTCGTATCATCAGTGGGTGAATCTTTTGTCATCTTTATCTAAGCTTCATAGATAAATACAAATAGTTTTGCTCCACTCCAGATAATTGGAACCATTAAGTTTGTGTTCTGTGATTGAAGTCATCACAGGAACCATATCAGTATTTGTTTTGTTTCATCACCCATGATTCTTTAAGAAACAAAATCAAAATCACAAAGCTAACTCAGAGTTGAAAACACAGCAAACCGTGTTGAACCGCAGAAGTACAAACCAAACAGCAGCTCACAGAAACCGCAAACAATAGAGAGCAGCACACAAAAGGAGCACCGAGACTATCAAACTGAATGGACAGCAAGACAACAGCTCAAAGGGCTGCCTATGAGGAAAACAGCAGTCCAAACTCCAATTTTATCAAGTGGACAGCAGCCCATAATTCTTACTAATCAAATGGAGAATAGCTCTAGTCTGAAATATTTCAAACCAAAAGGAGAATCTGGGGTTTGGAAAGCAGCTCTAAAACCACGAAATGAAGGTTTATTTACTTTGTTCTCATCAGAAGTTTTCCTGGTACATAATCTATATATACACATATGATTCTACTCCTAAAGCTCACTCCTAAATCAAGCTAAAATAATTCTTATAATCAAGCCCAATGATATTCTTTCCTATTCACATTGACTTCCCATAACAGTTACAAAGGTGGCTAGAATGCACAAGCTCATTAGGATCATATTCCTGATGCTTTCCATGTTAGATTTGGTGAACTGAATCACTTCTGGAGTATAAAATATACTTCAAAAAACTGAAATTCTTAATGACTAATCAACTCTAGTATAAGTTTTTCATGTTCCATTGCAAGTTTTATTATTTAGTTATCAAATGAACTCAAATCTCCCACCAATGCACAAGTAAAGCTATACAGAAATGGACTTGTCACTAATGTTATTATTATATTATTTATTTCCAATGAAAAATTAAACAATAAACAGTAAACTTCTCCACTAGAATTTAAAATAAAATTGCATTCTTATTTCATTCATTACATGAAAAACATACAAGAAACATAAAAAACCCTCTCGTGTTCAACATTAATCATTACAAGTCTAGATTACTATTCTTCATAGCTATGGTAAGAATTTGATGGACTAATGGATGCTTAAAGATTAGTCTCATAACATCTTTCATTTCTTTCCACCATTTGGCAACCAATATATTTTCAATTATGATGCACTTGCCAATGTTATTAAAGGAGAAAATATCCATCTCATTCCCAACATTTATAAAGTTAGGGTTCCTAAGAAATTTCCTTTTTCATGTAAAATCCTCAACCACACTCTGATCCGTCGTCACAAGTAACATCCCATAGTTTTAGTTATAAATAAACAATTGATATATCTAAAGCTAAATTAACAATCAGATGGTTATCATTGTCAAGGGAAGATGGGAAAATAATAAAACATCCAAACTGCACAGCAACCCAAGTTTGTAAGAGGTTTTCTGTACAAAGATAGAAGCTCTGCACAACATATTTCACATCTATATTCCACCCTTATTGTCTGTATATAGGAGAGCACATGGTTCGTAACACCACATCCACTTTTGCTGACAAATGAGATAAAACAAAACATAATGCCCAACTCACTTCTCAGCACCTCAAAATCTATAAACTAACAGCATAAAATTAAAGCTTAACATTGCTAAACATTATTTTGAACCTAAAATTGCATCTGACAATCTCGCAATCAAGTCATTCAGAGTGCATTTGCATGTTGGTGATTCCATGGACATTCTCTACATTCTGACTAGACATTCCTGGGGTGTTATCCGCATAAATCCTCTTATATTTAATATTTGCCAATCGTCATTATCCTCTTTGATTGTGCCTAAAGATAAAGTCCCAATGTTCAACAAAATCCCATCTTCCAAAGTCTTGCATAAAGTATATAAAAGTAAATAAATCAATCATAAGAATGACTTATGCATACAACTCTCAAGTACTCATAATAGATACTAGGAGCAACATTTAGCAAAGAACCGAGTGCTCGAGTCATTATCATTAATAAGGTAAGAAAAAAGAAAGAAAGAAAAAGGATAGTTTACATGTGGTTTTGCTACTTGCTGTGCAATTCTATATCTATGATGTATCTAATCATTTCATGCACAAACATAAGATGTCGATGCAGGACCTAAAGTCCAAAACCAATCCTGTTATTTATTTTTCCTGGTTGTGTAACTAGAAGTTCAAGCCTATTTTGGTTGTTGTTTGATCACTTTTGTCCTCTCTTTTTTCGGACATTCTTGTCTAATCTACCTAATTTAGGGTTAGGGTTACTTTTGGCAAATAATGTGCAATTCTATAATACATTCATTAAACTAAAAGAAAACATTAAAATATATTTGTATTAGCAAAGCATCACTCAAGTAATCAATATTTAATTGGCCAAATTTCGTAACTGTAGTACTTATATTTGCATTTTGATTTGATAGAAGAATTATTAATTGAAAGAAACTTGCAATATGCATAATAAACAAAACTTAGATGCATAATATTTTCATTTCAGTTACCAATAAAACAATAAGTTACGCCCAACACATAAGTTTACAATAGATGCAACAATGCTCTCCATATTGTACATTTTTTCAAAAAATGTTAAAACTAGGTTCTCATGCGGTCTTGATTGCACAAGTGCATGTTAATCTAACTACCAGATATTATTGTAAGTCAGCTAATTAGTTATGTAAAATGTATTCTTAGTTTTTGATAGGAAGTAGACATGCACATACCTATAAACTATGTAACTAAATAAAATATTTACCCCTTCTTCTAATTCTTAGCATGTCATACACCAAAATAACTATCTAAAGATGACTTTTTTATTCGATGTATAGCATCCAGACAAACAAAAACCCAGAGAAATGCAGAATTCAAATTTTTTATTGCAGTTACCTTGACCATTCAAACCTAACGTTTCTTGAAAATGACTCGAGTGAAATATCTTTGACATTTTCAGAAAACAGCCAACTCCAAATACTGGACATATATCCTGCACCCAAAATTTATCCCTCAATCCAAGCAGCCTAACGGTAATTAATGAACTAGACAGAAATGCATTGATCCATGTGTTTATGCATACAAGCTTATTTCTTACCATTCAAGTTTTAATATCCATTAATTTCAATTTCAACTTCATGCTGCCAGCTTGAACTAGTATTTCTTCTTTAGATTTATCCACTTTTAAAACTGTCGCTTTCTTGCCTAGGGATAAAACTTGCACTGTATCACCAACCTGAGGAAGCTCAGTCCTCACTGCAGTGAATAGGGAAGAGTATATTAAAATTCATAAACCTGTTCTCCTTGATAAAAATAAAGGTAGCATGATACTAGCAGCAAGAGGTTTCACATGACAATTTTTCCAAACAGGTATTCAGATTCTAGCTGAACATTGTAACTGACAGAAGCATATGTAATCAAAGTTTAATATTACCTGATAGTGAGTGTTTTCTGATTTCAACTGCAGATGAATGTCCACTTGCTGCAGTATGTTCATTGTTATCTTCTGTAGTATGTTGGTCAATTGCCAAACGTTGTCTTTTACTGGATGTAGGGGGCTGAGAAGGTTTTGTTAAGCGTGCACGAAGCTGCCGTGCTTTCTTGTGAAGGATAGAGCGAGCAATTGCAGCAGCCTCAGATATTTCTTGCATCTTCCTGTATCTT
Organism: Jatropha podagrica; assembly: GCA_947857235.1. Taxonomy (NCBI): domain Eukaryota; kingdom Viridiplantae; phylum Streptophyta; class Magnoliopsida; order Malpighiales; family Euphorbiaceae; genus Jatropha; species Jatropha podagrica. The sequence continues at coordinate 854 of CANUEP010119714.1, read as the reverse complement.
TGAGTAGAACCATGCTCCATGATCTTCCTTCTGGATTGCAGTAACTTTTCATGAAGATTTCTTGAGAGCCTATTAAACAACAGAAACAGACTCGATGAGCATCCACAAGCTTAGAGATTTATATCTGCTAATCTTACAGATGAGTAACACTGTTCAAAGCAAGATTCCGTGCTGTAAAATATATTTCTGCCAAACTATTTGAGTTGCTGTGAAGAGGGGGAAAAAAAAAGACAGCTCAACCTAGCTTTAAAGAAAAAATTGAATTGAAAAGTTGATTTTTTTTATTGATCTTTACCAAGAAAAATAAATAGAACATGGCAAAAACTTATATACAAATCTTGGCTCTCCAGCGCAATTTAAATTGGATCAAATACATGGTTTTGGTCCAGGATGGAAGGTCTGGGGGGCAAAAAAATCTCACATTAATTAATATTTATGTATTTTTTATGAACTAAAAGTTAGACATAAAAAGGTGGAAGAGAAAGACAAGAAAAGTTCATATATTGGCTATTATGAATATATTTATTATCATGATTGTTTATTCCAAATTTTTAGATAAAGGTACACCCTAATTGACATTACAAGAACAATTCTCAACAGATATTAAGCCATAGATTCTCACATCAAATGATGTTGTGCCTCGGATGAAAGCTCTTGAAAATCTTGCTTGAACCTTTCCATATCAATTATAACCTGTAAGATAATGAGGATTATAGTCAACAAGTGAAGGGAGCAATGAAACAATTATCTAATAAAGTGTTGTATGTTGAAAATGACAACACCCCAACAAAATATATGAACCAAGCAGGGTACATCATAAGCTGGAAATAAATAAATAAATAAATATATATATA